>JALJVW010002687.1:0-13346 GCA_024865655.1 Emberiza elegans
GGGTTTGGGGATTTGGGAAGTCAGATCTAGAATTCCGGGCCGAGATCAACCCTGGCTGCTCAGGGTCTAGCAAGGCGGCAGGAGGTCAGTTCAAGTTTAAGTTTTAAGTTTTGGGTTTTGGGGTTTGGGTTTGGGATTTTTGGGGTTTTACTGGGGTTTTGGGTTGAGGCTTGAGGCAGGTTTGGGGTTTTCAGAAATGGGGAAATCTGGGATCATCCTGAGGGAATTCAGGGCTGAGGATCAACATGTGGGGATTTGGGGTTTGGGGTTTTTTGGGATTTAGGATTTGGGTTTTTAGGATTTAAGTTTGGGGTTAGGGAAAAGTTTTGGGATTTGGGGTGTAGGATTTGGGAGTTTGGGAATTGGAATTTGGGGTTTTTGGGATTTAGGGCTGAGGATCAACAGAAAGGATTTGGGATTTGGGGTTTTGGGGTTTAGGATTTGAGGTTTTAGGATTTAGGATTTAGGGTTTGAGGATTTATCGGAGGGATTTGGGGGTTTTGGGTTTGGAAAACGAGCAGAGTTTGGGGTTTCGGGGTTGGGGAAATTAGGATTTGGGGTTTTGGGAATTCTCAGCTGAGACTGCTCAGGGAGGGAGGGGATTTGGGGTTGGGGTTTTGGGATTTTAGGGTTTTTGGGGTTTGGGGTTTGGGATTTAGGAGGTTTTGGGGTTTTGGGATTTGCAGGAAAAGTTTGGGGTTTTGGAAAGGGAAATGATGAAATCTAGGATCATCCTGGGTGTTCGGCTGAGGATCAACAGGAGGATTTGTTGGGGTTTGGGGTTTTTTTAGGATTTGGGATTTTTGGGGTCAACAGGGATTTTGGGATTTAGGATTTGGGATTTGGGATTTGGGGGGTTTTGGGATTTGTATGGGGTTTTGGGGTTTTTGGGATTTGTGGTGTTTGGGTGGGGAGGTCAGGATCATCCTGGGAATTCTGGGCTGAGGATCAGGGGCAGGAGGGATTTGGGATTTGGGGGTTTTGGGGGTTTGGGGATTTGGGATTTGGGATTTAGGATTTAGGATTTGGGATTTAGGATTTGGGGTTTTGGGGGTTTGGGGTTTTTAGGTTCAGGATTTTGGGGTTTGGAGGAAATGGGAAAATTGAGTTATCCCTGAGGGAATTCTGGGCTGAGGATCAACGGAGGACGGGATTTTGGGATTTTGGGGATTTAGGGTTGGGGTTTAGGATTTAGGATTTAGGGGGATTTAGTTTGGGATTTTTGGGATTTAAGTTTGGGGTTTTGGGAAAAGAGTTTGGGGTTTTTGGGGAAATGGAAATCTATAGAGTTTGAATGGATTTCGAATGGGATGAGGGGAAACAGGAGGGATTTGGGATCCTGGGATTTCTGGTTTGAGGATTTTAGGATTTTTGGGGTGATCTGGGGTGGGGTTTGGGGGGTTCTCTCTGGGAAATGGAGGCTGGAGAAATTTGGGACTGGTTTTGAGGGGAATCCTGTCAATTTCAGGGTGATTCCTGTCAGTTTGGGGGGTGATTCTGTCAGTTTTTGGGGTGATTTCTGTCATTTTGGCCTATTTCTGGAGGTTTTGGGGCCTGGATTTCTGGGTGGTTTGGGGGTTTGGATTTTGGTCAATTTTTGGGGATTTCCAGGAAATTTTGAGGATCATTCCTGGCTGTTTCAGGGTCATTTCGGCAATTTTGGCAGGAGGTATTTTTGGGGTTTTTTTTGGACTTTTCTGTGGGTTTTTGGGTTTGGGATTTTGGGGTTTTTGGGGTTTTCTCTCACGGTTTTTGGGCTATTTCTGGCTGGTTTTGGGGAAATTCCTGTCAATTTTGGGGGAATTCCCTTCAATTGAGGGGTGATTCCTATCAATTGGGGGGTGATTCCTATCAATTTTAGGTGATTCCTGTCAATTTTTGGGGGTGATTCCTGTCAATTTTGGGGTGATTTCTATGTGCAATTGGGGGTGATGGGGAAAATTTTTGGGGTTTGATTTCTGTCAATTTTTGGGATGATTTCATCAATTTTGGGATGATTTCCTGTCAATTTTAGGGTGATTTCTGTCATTTTGGGGTTCTTGTAATTTTGGGGATTTAGGATTTGGGGGTTTATTTTGGGGTGATTTTGGGATTTTGGGGGATTTCTGTCAATTTTTGGGATGATTTGTGGGTTTTGGGGTGATGAGGTTTCAATTTTTTGGGGGTTTATCAATTTTTGGGTCCCGAATCGTTTTGGGGAGGGGCCGAGGGCCTCCTGGCTGCTCAGGGTCAACGGCAAAGGCAGGAGGTCAGATTTGGGATTTTTGGGGTTTTTGGGGTTTTTGGGGTTTGGGATTTTTGGGGTTTTTGGGGTTTTTTTGGGGTGGGAAACGAGTGGTGTTTGGGGTTTCAGAAATGGGGAAATCTGGGACTGCCCTGGGAATTCGGGCTGAGGATCAATGGAGGGGATTTGGGGGCTTGGATTTGGGTATTTAGGGATTTGGGATTTGGGATTGGGATTAAGATTTGGGGTTTGGGAAAAGGATTTGGGGTTTTGGGGTGTAAGTTTAAAGTTTTGGGGTTTGGGGTGTGGGAAAAATGGGAATGGAAAAATTGGGATCGCCCTGAGGGCCCCGCTGAGGATCAACGAGAGATTTGGGATTTGGGTTCTTTTGGGATCTGGGGACTCTAGACCTGGTGGGATCTGGGGCCTTGGGGGACTTGGGACTCCACCACCTGGGCAGGAGGGACAGAGTGAGACAGGTGAGATGGACTGGAATCTCCAATGGTTCCTGAACACCACCTGGGCAGGAGAGGGACCCAGGTGAGACAGGTGAGGGAGACAGATGGGTCCCACAGGGACAGTGAGATCAGGCAAATCTCCCAGAGCGTTCCTAGACACCACCGGGCACAAGGTCCCAAATGGTTAAAGGTCCCAAACTGGACCCAAAATGAGTGCAAAAGGTCCCAAAAATGGACACAAGATGGAACAACTCTGCAAACCCACCTGGATGATGAGGCGAGTGCCCTCCTGCCATTGCCTTGGTGCTGCTCACCTATTTTTACCCTATTTTACCTTTTATATTTTATTCCTACTTTTATTTTACCTTTATATTTTATTATTCCTATTTTTACCTCTATTTTCCTTTTATATTATTTATTACACATATTTTTACCTCTATTTTAGGGTTTTTTTCATTTCACCCATTTTCCCCCGTTTTCACCCCCTGGATGATTTCACCCGCTTGACCTGGCCTGGATGTTTTTACACCGTATAATTATTCTTATTTTACCTCTATTTTACCCCATATTTTTATATTCTATTTCTATATTTTGTTTTCACCCACCTGGATTGGCGCTGCTCTGGTGGCTCTGGTGTGGCCACACGGTGCCAGCGTTTTTACACCTCTATACTTATTCCTATTTTTTACCTCTATTTTACCTTTATATTATTTATTACACATTTTTTTACCTCTATTTTTTTTTTCCACCCATTTCCACCCGTTTTCCCCGTTTTACCCACCTGGATGACGTAGAAGCGCGAGATGCCCTCCTGCCGCTTGACCTTGGCGCTGCTTTATTTGTGGCCGCACTGAACATTGGTGCGTTTACACCTCTATATTTTATTATTCCTATTTTTACCTCTATTACCTTTTTTTATATTATTTTTTACACATATTTTTACCTCTACGTTTCTATATTTTTCCACCCATTTCCCCTTTGTTTTTCACCCATTGTTTTCCCCATATTTTTATTCCACCTGGATAGCGTAGAAGTGGGGGTGCCCTATTTCTATATTCCTGCCGTTTGACCTTTTCGCTGCTCTGGTGTGGCCACCCTGGTGCCATTGGGCGTTTTACACCTCTGTATTTATTATTCCTATTTTTTTTACCTCTATTTTTATTCCCTTTTTATATTATTTATTACACATATTTTTACCTCTATTTCTATATTTTTCCACCCATTTTCACCCGTTTCCCCCTGTTTTACCCACCTGGGTGCCGCAGAACCGGGAGGTGCCCTCCTGCCGCTTGACCTTGGCGCTGCTCTGTTGTGGCCACACTGGTGCCATTAGAAGATTTTTACACCTCTGTATTTTATTATTCTATTTTTACCTCTATTTTACCTTTTTATTATTTATACACATATTTTTTACCTCTATTTCTATATTTTCCACCCCATTTTACCCGTTTTCCCCGTTTTACCCACCTGGATGGCCATTAGAAGCCTTGAGATGCCCTCCGGCCGTTTGACCTTGGCGCTGCTCTGTTGTGGCCACACTGGTGCCATTGGGCGTTTTTACACCTCTATTTTATTATCTCTATTTTTAGGGGTTTTTCCACCCATTTCCCCCGTTTTTCACCCGTTTTCCCCCGTTTTACCCACCTGGATGACGTAGAAGCGCGAGATGCCCTCCTGCCGCTTGACCTTGGCGCTGCTCTGGTGTGGCCGCACCGGTGCCATTGGGCGTTTTTACACCTCTATATTTTATTATCTCTATTTTTAGGGGTTTTTTCCACCCTTTTCCACCCGTTTTCCGCCCGTTTTACCCACCTGGATGACGTAGAAGCGCGAGATGCCCTCCTGCCGCTTGACCTTGGCGCTGCGCGGTGCCCGCGCCGCCGTGCCCAGCTCGGGGGGCTCCTCCTTGGGCGCCCCCTCGGCGCCCGGGCCCCCGTTGGCCTTGGGCCGGCGCGGCTCCAGCAGCGGCTGCAGGAAGGAGCAGCGGCGCTCGCGCTGCTTGGCCGCCTGGTGCACCGAGTAGGTGATGAAGCACAGGCTGGGCGTGCACACCAGGATGATCTGGAACACCTGGCGGGCACACAACGGGAAATTGGGCACAAATCCATCGCCAGCCTCACCCGGGAGCCGCTTCCGATAAAGGAGAGCCAGCGACAAGCGTCGAACGTGAAAACGCTTTGGGGATGGGGACACGCGGAGATGGGAATTTTAAATTTGAAATTTTGGAGATGGAAATGGGAATGTGAAGCTTTGAATAGGTGAAACAGGGAGATGGAAATTTGGAGATGTGAAATTTTGGAGATGGGAAATTTTGAATACGTGAAATTTTGGAGATGTGAAATTTTGAATGTGAACTTTTGAATACGTGAAATTTTGAAGATGTGAAATTTTAAAGATATGAAGTTTTGAAGATGTGAAATTTTGGAGATGTGAAATTTTGAAGATGTGAAATTTTGAATACGTGAAATTTTGGAGATGTGAAATTTTAAATATGTGAAATTTTGGAGATGTGAAATTTTGGAGATGTGAAATTTTGAATGTGAAGTTTTGAATACATGAAATTTTGGAGATGTGAAGTTTTGAAGATGTGAAAAGATGTGAAATTTTGAAGATGTGAAATTTTGAATACATGAAATTTTGGACATGAAATTTTGAAGATGTGAAATTCTGAATACATGAAGTTTTGAATACGTGAAATTTTGGAGATGTGAAATTTTGAGTATGTGAAATTTTGAACACGTGAAGTTTTGAATACATTAAATTTTGAATACGTGAAATTTTGAAGATGTGAAATTTTGAGTATGTGAAATTTTGAAGATGAAATTTTGAACACGTGAAATTTTGAGGATGCGAAATTTTGAAGATGTGAAATTTTGAATACGTGAAGTTTTGAATACGTGAAATTTTGGAGATGTGAAATATTGGAGATGTGAAATTTTTTAAAAGTTTCTGATAAGGAAGAACCAGCGGCAAATGTCACGTGGAATTCGTAAAAATGAGTATGTGACATTTTGAATATGTGAAGTTTTGAAGATGTGACATTTTGGAGATGTGAAATTTTGAGTATGTGAAATGTTGAACATGTGAAGTTTTGAATACGTGAAATGTTGAAGATGTGAAGTTTTGAAGATGTGAAATTTTGGAGATGTGAAATTTTGAATACATGAAATTTTAAATATGTGACATTTTGGACATGTGAAATTTTGAGGATGTGAAACCCATTGTGAAATGTGTGCATACGGATTTGAGAGGGGATAAAAAGGGCCCTGCAGTTCCCAATTCCCACGTGCCATTGGAGGGGAACCATTCCCGCATCCAGCGCTGTCATAAACGTTTTTTTTTTTCCAACTTTCACCCCAGTTTTGGGATTTGGTTTTTGGTTTGGGTTTTGGTTTTGTCCCCAGACGTACCCAGTAGCGGATGTGGGAGATGGGGAAGGCTTTGTCGTAGCAGGCCTGGTTGCAGCCCGGCTGCAGCGTGTTGCACATGAACATGGTCTGCTCGTCCTCGTAGACCGTCTCGCCCACGATGGCCACGATCAGGATGCGGAAAATGACCACGACCGTCAGCAGGATCCTGGGGATGGACACAGGGAATGGTCAGCAGGATCCTGGGGAGGGACACCGGGAATGGTCAGCAGGGTCAGGGAAAGGGACACGGGGACAGGAAAGTGACTGCCATGGTCAGCAGGATCCTGGAGATGGACACAGGGAATGGTCAGCAGGGTCAGCAGGATCCTGGGGATGGACACAGGGAATGGTCAGCAGGGTCAGCAGGATCCTGGGGATGGACACAGGGAATGGTCAGCAGGATCCTGGGGAGGGACACAGGGAATGGTCAGCAGGGTCAGGGAATGACCACGACCGTCAGCAGGATCCTGGGGATGGACACAGGGAATGACCACCATGGTCAGCAGGGTCAGGGAATGACCACGACCGTCAGCAGGATCCTGGGGATGGACAGGGAAATGACTCCCATGGTCAGGAAGGGAGCGGGGACAGGAAATGACCCGACCGTCAGCAGGGTCCTGGGGAGGGACACGGGGAATGGTCAGCAGGGTCAGCAGGGTCCTGGGGAGGGACACGGGGAATGGTCAGCAGGGTCAGGGAAAGGGACACGGGGACAGGAAAGTGACCGCCATGGTCAGCAGGATCCTGGGGATGGACACAGGGAATGACCACCACGGTCAGCAGGATCCTGGAGAGGGACACAGGGAATGACCACCATGGTCAGCAGGGTCAGGGAATGACCAGGAGAACCTGGGGATGGACACAGGGAGTGACCACCACGGTCAGCAGGATCAGGGAAAGGGACACAGGGACAGGGAAGTGACCACGACCATCAGCAGGATCCTGGGGATGGACACAGGGACAGGGAATGACCAGCAGGGTCAGCAGGATCCTGAAGAGGGGACAGACAGCAAAGTGACCACCACGGTCAGCAGGGACACGGGACAGGTCCCCCCTGGGTGACACACGGCTCATGGGGAGCCCCAGGTCTCACCTGGGGGTCCCATCCCTGGTCCTGGACCCCCCCCAGCCTCCCAGGTGTCACCTGGCACCCCAGGAGCTCTCCTGACCCCCCAGGCCTCACCTGGCCCCCCCAGGGCTCACCTGGTGGCCCCCCCAGATATCACCTGGCCACCCCAGGTCTCACCTGGCCACCCCCAGGGCTCACCTGGCCCCCAGGGCTCACCTGGGCTCACCTGGCCACCACCACGTGGCTGCCCTGGTGCTGCTCCGGCAGGGACGTGGCTGCCCCAGACCCTGAGCCACCTAAGGCCACCTGGGCCACTCCTGAGGCCACCCGGTCACACACCGGGTCACCTGGGTCCCCCCAGTCCCACCCGGGGACACCTTTGGGGACACGTGGGGACCTTTTCCCCCCTCCCCCCCCCGCGGGAGGGGTCCCCCCGGGCTGTCCCAGTGTCACCAGTGCCACCAGTGCACTAGTGTGCAGGTGTCACCAAGGCCTGAGGGAGGGGGACAGCGGGGAGGGGACATGGCGGGGAGGTCCCGGGGTTCAGGAGGGGATTTTTGGGGGCTGGGGGAGGATTTGGGGGTCCTGGGCCTGGATTTGGGATCCCAGGGCAGGGATTTGGGGTGGATTTAGGGGGTCCCAGGGGATTTGGGGTCCTGGGGATGCATTTGAGGTGGGATTTGGGGGGGATTTGGGGTGGATTTATGGGCCCAGGGGTGATCCGGGGATCCCAGGGGGGATCTGGGGGGCGATTTGGGGGTCTCGGGGATGGATTTGGGATCCCAGGGTGGATTTTGGGGTGGATCCGGGGGTCCCGGGGTGGATTTTGGGTGGATTTGGGGGCCTTGGCCGTGGCTTTGAGAGGCCGGGGATGGATGTGAGGTGGAGCCGGGGGTCTCGGCGTGGATTTGGGGTCTCGAGGGCGGTTTTGGGGTGGATTTAGGGGTTCGGGGATGGATTTGGGGGCTCCGGGGTGGGTTTGAGATGCCGGGGATGGAGTCGGGGGTCCCGGGGATGGATTTGGGGTGGATCCGGGGGGTCCCGGGGTGGGTTTTGGGGTGGATTTAGGGACTCGGGGATGGATTTGAGGGCTCCGGGGTGGGTTTGAGATGCCGGGGATGGATTCGGGGGTCCCGGGGATGGATTCGGGGTGGATCCGAGGGTCCCGGGGTGCATTTCGGGGAGGATGCGGGGGTCGCGGGGGTCTCTGACCTGCCGATCATGGTGGAGTGCTGCTGCACCGCCGCCTCCAGCAGCCGCTCCAGGATGGGTCCATTCCATGGTGGCCTCCGGCCGGGAGCCCCAGGACCCCAGGACCCCCAGGACCCCCAGGACCCCAGGACCCCGGACCCCCGGCTCAGCTGCGGCGCCCCCCGCGCCCCCCCCGCCCCCCGGGATCGGGCGGATCCAGCGGAACCCCGGGATCCATCCGAGCGCTGGGGGAGGGGGCGGGACTGGGAGGGACTGGGAGGGGACTGGGAGCACTGGGGACACTGGGGGAGGGACTGGGAGGGGATTGGGATAAACTGGGAGGGACTGAGGATAAACTGGGGGGGTACTGGGAGAACTGGGGGCGGGACTGGAGGCACTGGGGGTGGGACTGGGAGGGGATTGGGAAAAACTGGGAGGGACTGGGGGGGACTGCACTGGGACACTGGGGTGGGACTGGGAGGATTGGGATAGCGGGGAGGGAGGGGGGGGACTGGCACTGGGAGGACTGGGGTGGGACTGGATAAACTGGGAGGGACTGGGAGGGACTGGGAGCATTGGGGACGACTGGGAAAACTGGGGGTGGGACTGGGGGTTGGTTTCACTGGTCCCGCACTGGTTTCACTGGTCCCGTACTGGTTTTGGTGGTCCCGTACTGGTTTGGTGGTCCTTTACTGGTTTCCCTGGTCCCGTACTGGTTTCACCGGCCCCAGTGGTGGTCCCGTACTGGTTTCCCTGGTCCCGTACTGGTTCCACTGGTCCTGTATTGGTTTTGGTGGTCCCGTACTGGTTTTGGTGGTCCTTTACTGGTCTCGGTGGTCCCGTACTGGTTTCGGTGGCCCCGCCCCTCTGGCGCATGCGCAGTTGCCGCCATGGCGCCGCTCCGAGTCCATGTCCTTTACTGGTACTGGGGGGGCCCAAACTGGGGAGGCCCATTCTGGGGAGGAGGTCCCCAATTCTGGGGAGGGGGTCCCCAGTTCTGGGGGGTCCCCAATTCTGGGGGGGGGGGTCTCTCGTTCTGGGGAGGGGTCCCAGATCCTCGGGGAGGCCCCAATTCTAGGTTTGTCCCAAACTGTAATTCCTGGGAGGGTCCCCATTCCCAGGGGTCCCTAATTCCGGGGAGGTCCCCACCCAGCAGGGGTCCCCAATTCTGGGGAGGGGGTCTCCAATTCTGGGTGAGGGTCCCCAATTCCGGGTGGGGGTCCCTAATTCTGGGGAGGGGTCCCAATTCTGGGTGAGGGTCCCCAAGTTTGGGTGAGGGTCCCCAATTCCGGGTGAGGGTCCCCAATTCCGGGTGGTCCCCAACCCGGATGTCCCTAATTCTACTGGGGTGGGGAGTTCCCGGGGTCCCCAACCCCTGGGGTTTTTCCCTAATTCTGGAGGGGTCCCCAATTCTGGGGGGGGGTCCCTAATTCTGGGTGGGGGGTCCCCAATTCTGGGAGGGGTCCCCAATCCCAAAATGGGTCGGGGGTCCCATTTTTACCCCCCCCTCATTGCCCACCCCCCAGCGGAGCCTGAGGCTACAAACCCAAGGTGAGCCCCTCCCCCTCCCCCTTTTCTGACCGCCCCCTCCCCAAAATCCGGGGACCCTAAAATATGTTAAGAACCCCCACCCATTGGAGACCCCTCTAGGTCAGGAAGTTTAGAAACTGAAGTCTGGAGGAACTGGGGGCGCTTCCAGGAGGTCCCTGGACGTGGTCCCCAAATTTGCAGGGGATTTGACCTAGGGTCCCCAAATTTGGGGGGTCAGGGCGGATTTGGGGCTGGGGTCCCAAAAGGTCTTTGGGGGTCCCCCAAATTTGGGGTCCCCAAAATTTGGGGTCTGGAGGATTTAGCTGGGGCTCAAATTCATGGGGGTCAAATTTGGGGGATTTGGGGCTAGGTCCCCAAATTTGGGTTGGGTGGGGGGATTTTTGGGGGGGCTGGGGTCCCCAAATTTGGAGGTGGGGCTGGGGTCTAGATTTGGGGGCTGGGGTCCCCCAAATTTAGGGGTCTGGGGTGTTTGGGGATTTGGGGGCTAGTCCAAAATTTGGGGTCTGGGGGTCCCCAAATTTTGGAAGGTCTGCAGGGGTCCCCAAATTTGGGGGGGTCTGGGGTCCCAAATTTGGTTAGAGTTGGGGTTGGGGGTCCCCAAATTTGGGGCCCAGGGGTCCCCAAATTTACAGGGGTCTGCAGGGATTTGGGGCTGGGGTCCCCAAATTTGGGGGTCTGGGGATTTAATAGTCCCAAATTTGGGGGGTCTGGGGATTTGGGGGTCCTGAGGATTTGGGGAAATTTGGGGTTTTAGGAGGTTTTAGTCCCAGTAGGATTTGGGGTCCCTAGATTTTGGGGGTCCCAGGGGTCACTTGATGGGGAGATGATGCTGTCTGGGGAAATTCCGAATTTTGGGGGTCCCTGAGGGATTTGGGATTTTTTGGGGTCCCTAGATTTTGGGGTCCTGAGGACTTGGGGGACCTAGTTTTAGAGATTTTGGGGGTCCTAAGTAGGATCGGGGGTCTCAGGACGGGGGATTTTGGGGTCCGAGGGTTTGGGGGGGGTTTAAGGAGTTGGGGGTCCTGAGTGGACTTGAGGATTTGGGGGGTCTCGATGGGTTTAGGGTTTTGGGGATCCCGAGCAGGCTTGGGGGAATTTGGAGAGATTTTTGGGGTCCCGATAATTAGGAGGAGTCCTCGGGATGGGTTTAGGAGAATTGGGGAGATTATAGTCCTCCCAGAATTTAGTCGTTTTAGGGTTCCCAACCCAGAATCATAATGCTTAGGTTCTACCCAGAATTTAGCCATTTTTGGGGTTCTACCCAGTAATTTGGGCCATTTTGAGGGGTCCCACACAGAAATTGGGGAATTGCTCCCACCAGAACTAAATGTTTTTGGGGTCCCAATACAGAATTGGGGTCCTGATTCAGAACTGGGGTGCAAATTCTGAGGTCCCACAGAATTGCAGGGCCATTTTGGGGTTCCACCCAGAATTTGAGGCCATTTTGGGGTTCCCACAGAATTTGGGGAGATTTTGGGGTCCCGCACAGAACTGAGGTTCCACACAGAAATTTGGGGCAATTTTGGGGTTTCCACCCAAAATTTGGGAGCCATTTTGGGAGTCCTCCCAAATTCCACCAGAATTTGGGGGATTTTGGGGCTTAGGTTCCACAGAATTTTAGGGCATTTGGGGTTCCTACACAGAATTTGGGGCCATTTTGGGGTCCCACACAGAATTTGGGGCCATTTTGGGTTCCACCCAAATTTGGGCCATTTTGTGGGTCCCACCCAAATTTGGGGCTATTTTGGGGTTCCCACCCAGAATGCCAGGGCCTATTTTTGGGGTCCACCCAGGGTGGGGGAATTTTTGGAGTTCCACCCAGAATTTGCAGGGGGAATTTTGGGGTTCCACAGAACTGGGACCATTTTTGGAGGGTCCCACACAGAACTAATTTGGGGTTCCACCCAGAATTTGGGCTTTTTGGGTTCCACCCAGAATTTGGGGAATTTTGGGGTTACCAGAAAATTGGGGGATTTTGGGGTTCACCCAGAATTTGAGGGATTTTAGAGGTCCCACCCCTGACCCCCGTTCCCCAGAAGAAGGCCCCCCAAGCGGGGCGCGGGCCTCAGGCAGCAGCTCCGGGGGCTCAGGCCCAGGACCCCCCATGGAGCCGGGGGCGCCAGGGGCACCCTCAGGCGGGCGGGCGCGGGGAGCTACCAGGCAGGAGTGGGGGGCCAGAGGTTGGGGGCGTTTTGGGATTTTGGGGGTCAGAGGGGTTTGGGGGGTTTGGGGGTCGGGGGATTTGGGGAGGTTTACCCCGGGGGGTCCAGGGGGTTGGGGGTCCTGGGGGTTGGCAGGGGTCCTGGGGGCGTTTGGGGGGTTTAGGAGGTTTGGGGGTCCCAGGGTGGAGTTTGGGGAGGATTTTGGGGGAGGTTTAGAAGTTTGGGGGTCCCAGGGGTTTGAGGTCTGGAGGGGTTTTAGGGGCGGTTTGGGGGGATTTGGGGGGATTTGGGGGGTCTCAGGGTGGGTTTGGGGAGGGATTTGGGGGGGGGGAACGGCCCTACACCTGCTTGGAATGTGGGAAGAACTTTGGGTGGATCAGCGCCCTCAGAAAACACCACCAGCGCATCCACACCGGGAGAAGCCATACAAGTGTCCTGAGTGTGGGAAGAGGTTTCACATCAGCTCCGATCTCCTCGTACATGAGCGGAGTCACACAGAAGAGAGGCCCTTCCACTGCCCCAACTGTGGAAGGGCTTCAAGGAAAACTCCAAACTCACCACTCACCAGTGCATCCACACTGGGAGAGGCCCCACGAGTGTGGGAAGAGGTTTCACATCAGCTCCGATCTCCTCGTACATGAGCGGAGTCACACAGAAGAGGCCCTTCCACTGCCCCAACTGTGGGAAGGGCTTCAAGGAAAACTCCAAACTCACCACTCACCAGTGCATCCACACTGGGAGAGGCCCTACAGTGTGGGGAGGTGGGAAGAGCTTCTCACAGAGCTCAACCTTGACCAAACACCAATGGAGGCGCCCACTGGGAGAGGCCCTTCCACTGCCCCAACTGTGGGAAGAGCTTCATGTGCTGCTCAGCTCCATCCCCTTGGGAGGGAGGATCCTCATTGATGATCCCCAGTGACCGTTGTTGGGCAGAGCCCTGGTTATCCCTTATTGGAAATAGAAGAGAGTAAAACAATGGAGCTGATAAGGGGCCTGATACCTGATGCCTGATTGAGCAGAAACTATGGGAGACACAGACACGGATAAAGGGTCCCTGGGCAAGAAGTGGCCAAGCAACATTTTGTGAAACTTGTGATAAGATAATGTTACCAGGTGATGTGATGTGATGTGATGTCATGAAGAACTTGTAACCAATGGTAAATTGCTACCAAAATAGAGCCCCGTATATGCACCATAGAAATAAACCCCTATATAGATGCCTGGTATACTCAATCAAATTGGCTTCTGAGATCTAAACTCAGATGTCCCCATCTCTCCATC
>JALJVW010002690.1:0-15075 GCA_024865655.1 Emberiza elegans
CAGCCCGTGGGAAGGACTCACACTGGAGAAGATCGTGGAGTCTATCCCCTCTGGAGGAGGAAAGAGGGTGAAGCATCCATGTCCCAGAGCAGGAAGGGACAGCAGGGACAATGTGTGATGAGCTGGCCACAATTCACATTCCCTTGTCCCTCTGGGCTGTTGCAGGGGAGGACATAGACAACTCATTAATAAAATTAAACCTGGGAAGGTGGGAGGGATGGAGATAGAGTGTTTTGGTTTTATTTCTTATTATCTTATTCTGATTGATTTTCTCCAAGTCTGTTTTGCTCATGACAGTAATTGATGAGTGATCTCTTTCTGTTCTAGCCTTGACCCATAAACCTTTTGCTATATTGTCTCTCCTCATCTAGCTGAGGAGGTAAGTGACAGAGAAGCTTTGATGGACATCTGGCAATGAGCAAGGGTCAACCCTTAGCAATAAGGAACCTTAAAATTAAGGGAGGAGGTACAATTCAAGCAGAAGCTTAGAGGTGTACATTTAAGTGATCTATAAATCTGTTTTCACCATGTGAAAATGGTGAAAAGATTCAAACCAGAACATTGAGGTCAAATTAGTGCAACATCAGGAGGAGTGTGTAAACTACACTGAAAATGGTGGCAATTTCCCCTCTGCTGAGAGTTAGGGAGAAACAGAATCCAACTAACCTACAAGAAAACTGCCAGGCTATGTAGGATCAGGTCAAGTCCTAGACTTCTACTCACATATATTGATTCTTAAGTGACACAATAAAGCTGCTACATAGATTCTTTCATAGTATTTTTCCCCTGTGGAAAGACAGAGGCTAGGAAGTTTGGGAGAGGAGAGTCACATTAACATATGTTGTCTGAAATGTTCTGAATTACTTTTGCTCAGTTCTATTCATTTCCAAGAGTAAAAAGCAGTATCAAAGATTACTAAGCAAAAAGGAAAATGGAGCTAAGAAAACCCAAACACTAAGCAGTATCCAAGCCCTCTTCAAAACAGAGGGAGCAAGGGAATAATTCCTTACAGGGCACCAGTGGGTAGACTTCCACAGGAAAAAATGTAGGCAAATATTCAAGCCATAATTCTGTGCAGGAAATCATGGAAATAGTGAAAATGCAGGTTGTCATGATTTGAGACTGCATTATCTGCTCTTTATTAATATGTTCTTAACTTTCATTTTTAGAGTGGAAAATGGATATAGATAATGGGGGAAATGAGAAAGAACAATGATTTTTAAAAGTCACGTGTCTAATTACTCTATGTGCAACCCAAATATTAAGTTTTATATGAAACTAGTTTAATTACAAGTTGTTACCTTTCTTTACAAATATGGGAAATAAGGCCGCTGGTGGTTTTGATCAATGTTTGTGGATACTGTCATGGAAGAGGAGCTGGTAAACACCAATGCTTTCTGAAGGTAAAGTCTCATCTGACGTTTAAGACACATTCGGTCCCTGGAAAGCTCTATTCCCGTTTCGAAAGGGCTGCGGGGCAGCTGCGCTGCGTTGTGCTGCGCTGTGCTGCGCTGGGCTGTGCTGGGCTGTGCTGTGCTGCGCTGTGCTGTGCTGTGCTGGGCTGTGCTGTGCTGTGCTGGGCTGTGCTGGGCTGGGCTGTGCTGTGCTGTGCTGGGTTGTGCTGGGCTGGGCTGTGCTGTGCTGGGCTGTGCTGTGTTGTGCTGTGCTGCGCTGTGCTGTGCTGTGCTGGGCTGTGCTGTGCTGTGCTGGGCTGTGCTGGGCTGGGCTGTGCTGTGCTGTGCTGGGTTGTGCTGGGCTGGGCTGTGCTGTGCTGTGCTGGGTTGTGCTCTGCTGTGCTGGGCTGCGCTGTGCTGCGCTGTGCTGTGCTGTGCTGTGCTGTGCTGCGCTGCGCTGGGCTGTGCTGTGCTGTGCTGGGCTGTGCTGGGCTGGGCTGTGCTGTGCTGTGCTGGGTTGTGCTGTGCTGTGCTGTGCTGGGTTGTGCTGTGCTGTGCTGTGCTGTGCTGCGCTGCGCTGCGCTGCGCTGGGCTGGGCTGGGCTGCGCTGTGCTGGGCTGGGCTGTGCTGGCCTGCGCTGTGCTGTGCTGTGCTGCGCTGTGCTGTGCTGTGCTGTGCTGTGCTGTGCTGGGCTGTGCTGTGCTGTGCTGTGCTGTGCTGTGCTGTGCTGTGCTGGGCTGCGCTGTGCTGTGCTGGGCTGTGCTGCGCTGCGCTGTGCTGGGCTGTGCTGGGCTGTGCTGTGCTGGGCTGTGCTGTGCTGTGCTGTGCTGGGCTGTGCTGTGCTGTGCTGTGCTGGGCTGGGCTGGGCTGTGCTGTGCTGGGCTGTGCTGTGCTGTGCTGTGCTGGGCTGTGCTGTGCTGTGCTGTGCTGTGCTGTGCTGTGCTGGGCTGCGCTGTGCTGTGCTGGGCTGTGCTGTGCTGTGCTGGGCTGTGCTGTGCTGTGCTGGGCTGCGCTGTGTTTTGCTGCAGAGAGAGACACTTGATGGTGCTGTGGCACTGCAGGCAGCAGCAGCAGCCCCGGGAAGCTGCTCCAGCCCCGGCTCCAGCTCCTGCTCCGCGGCCCGTGCATGGGCGTGACAACCCCCGTCCCGGGGCTCCTGCACCTCACGGCTGGCGCTGCCGTCCAAGGCACACATTGAGCAACTCCACATGCTACAGACCCCGCTGGAACAAGGAACGGTTTGGGCCTAGTTTGAAGTCATTTAAACAAATCCACTACCATGAGTGCAATCCCAGGCAGCTGGACATGGCTTCAAATTAGGGTGTCCCGGGTATCATAGTGCATTGGTAACTGATGCTCAAAAATGATGCTCCCTCCTGCTGGGAGCAGCAGGTGCTGTAAAATCTCACTGGAAATTGCTTCATCTCTGTATTTACTCTGCCAGATGACAAGTATCTGTAATTTTTCTTAGTCATCACCACCTTCTTACGTTTTTTTCATATTGGGTGGTAAAAAAGGCAAGCCAACATTTAAAGCAGAGCACACAGGTACCCAGCCAGGCAGCTCTGATGTTCTGGGTAATGTCTATTAGATGTTCTTGTGTTGCAATCCAGTCTGCACATGCACAAAGGTCAGACACAGGTGTCTGAACATTTTTGGATACCCTGTCCTCCACTGAACAGATCTCCATTTCCCCACAAATCACCATTAATATGTAAATGATTAAGAGCAAAAAGGTACCTGGTTTCCTTTGCCAGCTGTTCAGTTGCTAGTATGTTGCTCCTAGCCAGAGCTCTAGACCTGAGCAGGTCTGAATACCTCCTTCTGCATTTAGTAACTAATTAAATAGATGGCAAGGCCTAGACTACAGTTGCCAGACTAAAGCTTAATCCAGACAAAAATCAAGATAATGTGAGATTGTGACAAGATAATGGAAAATCCGGAAAGAATTTATATCAATTCATGATACAGCAGTACATTATTTGAAGTCTATGTAGCTGCTTGGTCATTTTTAGATGGCCTTAGGTGGCAAAAGTTCCTCTAAAGACCTCTTTCTAACTTTGTGGTTGCTTTTGGAATAAATTATGTTCCATAATATGTTATGAATAAAGCAAACACAAGAAATTTTGTAGGCTGTTTAGTCAGAAAGTCTGTGATTTACTAAACCGGATCCTTTGTTTGAGGGCACATTTAAATTACTTTAAATATTTTTCCATACCAAAAGCTGCAATTGTCAGGTAGAGCTAGCACCAGATTTGTTTGCAGGTCAGACTTTTAACCTCTTTCTGCCCTGGCCAAACACGGAGTTTATTCGCCCCATCAGTTTTAATCTGCAATTCCTCCAGTGGCGTGTGTTGTGTAGTAGGTCTGTATTGTAAAACACAACTCTTGTGGATGCTATGGTTTACACTTTCAATCTTAAACTGCAGCCAGTTAAATTTTCACACATTGTCAAAAGAAGTCACCACAATGGAAATAATTTCCCAGCAGTAGCACCCCATATAGACATGATTGCCTTTGCTGCTTTGAGCACAAATAGACTTCCACGGCAGACACTTTAACTTACTGGAGTCCAATAGCTAATTCTAGCAGCAGCCACTAGGAGGTATTCCAACACATCAAGAATCCCTTAGTCTGTGTGGGTTACTGCAGGGAAAGAAAGTAAACTTGCAGTCCAAATTCTTTTAGAGACTTTCCCTCAGAGAATGCTTTATTGTCCAGAGAGCAGTCAGGGACTGTATAATAATAGTGACGGGAACCTCTCTAGGTAAGCCCGACTATTATCATATGAATGCCCAGCTAGCTCAGTAAAACAAGTCTCCAGCAGAGACCCAATGACTGAGATAAGCAGGGGGCCAAAAAGCCCCAAGCTCCTTCCTAGCAAGCCAGTGATATTCAGCTTAAGTGATTCAGCTCTTTCGTGTGAGTTCAGCTCAGGCTGCTAGAAGGATCGCTCGGGGCAGTGGCAAGCAGGCGAGAAAAGAGAGGGGAAGAGAATTGCGAAATTCCGCAGTGAAGTTTATTCGGGATGTCCTGGGAAAGGGTACAGCGATTCTTCTTCTCCGAGGAAAGGGGTACAGGGCTCTTTTTATAGCCTTGGCATGGATCCAAAACCAGCCAATGGCCGCAGGTTTAAGCATATTCCTTAACTGACCAATAGCTAAAGGGTTACAATAGTATTGTCTTAACTGATTAAAGGAAAGGTTCTCAACACGGTCGGGTGAGAGGAACAGGACAACGCCCGCTCAGGGATGACTCAGCATTCAATTCTCCAAGGAGCTTTTCCTGTATCCTTGGGGTTCACTACAACTCCCCTTTCTGTTTTTTACTAAAGGCATTCCCTATAGTTCTTTTAAAACAGTGGAAAAGGCACGAAAACATAGCTAACACAATCACAACTACAAGGAGAATCAGCAAAATTCCCTTAACCAAAGAAGCAGCCCATCCTGTTAATCCCCAATGCCCAAAAAGTTCATTAACCCAGTCTGGAATAGTTTCTACTTTCAAGTCCTTCACGAGATCTTTCAGTTTCTGGATGTTCGCATGAATGGATTCCAATCGTGAAGAGAGGTTGAAGCAGCACATTCCTTCGAAATCCTCACAGCCGTGTCCATGGGCAAGCAGCAGGAAGTCGATTGCTGCTCGATTCTGGAGTGAAGCTTGTCTCGTAGTTTCTTCATCCTTTAAGAGATCACTCAGGGCTGCAGAGGTAGCATTGGCTTGTTTACTGAGCCAGCACCCAAGGTGACTGATTTCACCGAGGGCTTTAGCTGCAGCTACCCATGGTAGAAACAAGGAAACCGCAATCTTTTTCGGTTTGTTCCAATCATACAATTTAGGGTCACAATTTTCATCAAATTCAGTGTAGGACCTTTTTGGCGTTTTGATTAACTTTCCTTTTTCAATTATGTAACAGGGTGATATTTGGAGTAAGGGTGGAAAGTTTACCAAAGGGTACAGGGACCTCCTGGAGTCGGGAAGGATCCCTGCCCAAACCCTGTCACCACAGATGAAACGTTCCCTTGGGTAGTACCTTGGGATGGGGCGAGGACACAGAGATCACGAGCCGTGTAATTGCACCAATCATGAGGGTTATAGGCTTTGTTAATTGGTGATACATCTTTTCGATATGTGTTTTTGTTCTGGTCAATTCCTGGCCAATTACTATTTTTTGGACGTCTAAAGTAAAATTTGACGCAAATATGTGGCCATGGAGGACCCCAATAGATCAATTCTTGGGGCTCCTGATTATCATCTGGCAGAATTTTTGTCCACTCGTCCCAAGTATCAACCACATTGGGTCTCTTACCTGTGGTGCGAAGAACCTCTGAGTTATAGAAAGGCCAATCATCTGCAACAAAGGGAATTCCTACTAGACATGTGGAAAGTGGGTTATCAATGCTTCCATGGACAAGCACAGGTTGTCCTGTTTTAGCGTTTTTGCTAAGGTTACCCAGACATTATGACTGGGCTGAGGGGCTGATCAGCCGGAGACATGCGGTGCAGTGAAGAGCATCAGGCTGCAGTGAGGACAGCACCAGCGGAGATATTTTTCATCTTTGGGCAGGAATAGGGCTTCTGATAGGGAATATAAACAAAATTGTTAGCTTTATGATGAGAGGGTTTTGCCTAGATCTTTTCCTGTTCCTGTCCTCCCCCCCCTTTTTCTTTTAATTTCTAAGTTATGCTAAGAGGAGAGAGTGGGTAGAAAGCAAGAGGATTTTAAAAAGTTAGGAAAAGGAACAATAGGGTATTTAAAATGCAAAAAAAAAAACAGAGTAACAACACATAATTCAAAAAACACTTTCATGTTAAGGCTATCTATGGCTTGATGCAGCAGGACATTATATTTGTCCTCAGTGTTGTCTGCTGTCTTGTGATAGGGCGGTCTGTTCTGGTGTTAGGGAAGTTCGGCGACGTCTTCTTCTCCAGGCCAGAGCTGGTTTGGTTCTGAGGTGGTCTTGTGTTTGCCTCAGGAGAGTTCTTGTCTTCATCAGGGGGCGGTATTCGAAGATTCTAAGTATGGTTTTACATTTTTCCTGGGTACCACCTTGGACGGATGGCAGTAGCACACACGCATGTCCTCTACCCCAAGTAATCAGCTGATAAGGCCCAGAAAATTGATGTGATTCAGGATCCTTCACGAGCACTGGTGGTTTTCAGTAAGCTTTGCTTGGGTGGAATTTGCAAAGTGGCGAAGTATTGGTGGATCAGGCTCTGAAACTGAACAGTTCAAAAATTGATGACATAGAGAGCTTTACAAAGTCTTTCCACTGGAGATGTGATTTTCGTGTCTCTGTTCTGCTGATTGAGGACTCTTTTGAGGGTTTGATGTGTCCTTTCCACGATGGATTGTCCTGTGGGGTTTACAGGTATGCCAGTCTTGTGTGCTATGCCCCATGCATTGAAGAACTCCTTTAACTTACGGGAAGTGTAGGCTGGTCCGTTATCTGTTTTGATTTCCTTTGGTACTCCCAGGGTGGCAAAAGCGAGTAGAAAGTGTTTTATTGTATGCAGTGCATTTTCTCCTGCGTGTGATGATGCAAACACAGCTCCTGAGAATGTGTCAACCGATACATGCACGTATTTTGATCTTCAAACGGTGCAAAGTGAGTAACATCTGTCTGCCACAGCTGGCAGCTGTTCGAACCTCTGGGATTGACTCCCATTCCCATAGATGGTATCTGATAGGACTGACAGTTTGGACATGTAGCCACAATAGCCTTTGCCTGATCCTTTGAGAGTTTGAACATTCTCTAAGGGCAGGCACATTTTGATGAAAAACGCATGAGACAGCTTTGCCTGGGCAAAGATGTCAGAATATTAGCAGTTTCAACAACCATTGCTAAAGCATCTGCTTTCCTGTTGCCTTCTGCAATAATACCTTGAAGGTCCGTGTGGGACCTCACATGCATTATATGGTAAGGCTGCTTTCTGTGGGAGATTAGGCGTACCAATTTAGAAGCAGTTGGTACAACTTTGGGTTAGAAACCTCTTTAAAGAAGAGCATGTTCTGCTCTCATAGCTATACCAGCAACATAAGCAGAATCTGTGACCAGATTAAAAGGTTCATTTTAAATCTTTCAAAAGCTCTGACTACAGCTGCTAATTCTGCAATCTGTGGTGAGCCCTGTACAATTGTATGTCAGATTCCCAATCTTGAGTTTGGGGTCTCTCCATGTAATCACTGACTTGTGGGAGGACCCTGAACCATCAGTAAAGAGGGTTAGAGCTTTAAGAGGTTTAACGCTTTGGATTCGTTTTGGAATCAAATGAAAGGTTTCCTTAGAATTAAAAGTTTGTGCTTTGGGATTTGAGCTGTGGTTCGACCTGTGTAGCTGTCTAAGGCAAATTGAAGGCTCTCATTAGTTTGGATCAGATCCTCAAAATCAGTAAGAGTTATTGGCAAGTATATGCATTCAAAGTCACAACCTGAAAGAGAGCGAAGGCGAGTCCTAGCCTTTTTATTAGGTGAGCTATGATCTCCTGGTGGGTGGTAAGTGTCTTTGTGGGCTGGTTACTTGTAAAAATCCATTCTAGTATCAGCAGAGGATCTCGAAGCTGAGAGTCCCATTGAAAAATCAGTCCATGGAATCGGGGTGCTTTTCCCAGGAATGATGAACTGGAAAGGCAGGCTGGGGTCGAGCGATGAGCTTTGCGTGAAGACAAGCTTCCTGGACTTTGACAATAGCACCTCTGGCTTCTTCTGTGAGAGTGCAAGGAGAGTCCAATTCCTTAGGTCCCCTAAGAAGGTTGAACAAGGGGGCAAGGTCCTCTGTTGTAATTCCTAGCAGTGGACGTACCCAGTTGATGGATCCACACAGGCTGTGTAAGTCTCTCAAGGTTTTTGGATCATTAAGTATCGTGATCTGCTGGGGTACGATGGTCCTTTCCCGGATCTGGACTCCAAGGTAAGTCCATGGCTTGGTGTACTGGATTTTGTCCTCACGAATCTCCATCCCTGCCTTTTCTATGGCTTCAATAGTCTTTTTAACTGTGTTGTCCAAATGAGTTTTGTCTGAAGCACACACCAGGATATCATCCATATAATGGTAGATTATGGAATCTGGAAATAATTTCCGAATGGGAGACAAGATGTGAGCCACATACCACTGGCAGATACTCGGCGACGTTTTAAGTCCCTGAGGAAGAACGGTCCAATGGTATCTTTTGAGCGGGGCCTCGTTGTTGAGCGAAGGAGCGGAGAAGGCAAACCGAGGAGCATCATCTGGATGTAGAGGAATGCTGAAGAAACAGTCCTTAATGTCTGACAACAAGTTCCCAGTCTCTAGGCAACATCGATGGGGAGGGGCAAACCAGGCTGGAGAGGCCCGTGTCCTCGATGACCTCGTTGATTCTCGAAGGTCGTGGAGAAGCCTCCATCTGTTAGTCCCAGGTTTTGGTAGGACGAAGACAGGAGAATTCCAAGGGCTATCGGACTCAACAATGTGACCTTTAGCTAGCTGTTCTTCCACTAGGCGTTTAGGGCGGCGCAACTTAATTTTAGAAAGGGGCCACTGTTGGACATGTATGGGCTTGTCACTTTTCCAGATGAGTCGAGGTGTTTCAGGAAGCGCCCCCTAACTCAGTGGCCCCACTGAAAAATCCAGTGGGAATGCTTAAAGTGGCTCCCCACTGGGATAAAACGTCTCTGCCCCAAAGGGTGATGGGGGCCCTTACCACAAATGGGCGGATGGTTGCCATCTGACCATCAGGACCTTCAACAAGGATGTTGTGCTTGCTCCTCATGGATGCTGTATTTCCACCAATCCCGGAAATCATACCTGCAACAGGTTGTAGCTCCCAGCGCTTAGGCCAATCTGAGCGGCGATGATGGTCACGTCAGCACCGGTGTCCAGCATCCCTGGCAGGTGGGTCAACTCTCCTTTGCAGGTGAGGCACTTTTCGATGAAAGGCTTGGATGTTCCCCGACTTGTACCCACATGGCTGTAGGGTTGAGAGGTATCTGTTCCCTGTGATTCTTTGGAAGCAAAAAGCTTGTGCTATTGGGGTACCCTTTGAAAGAAAAAATGGTAAGTCCATACAATATACCTGGATGAGGATTTCTTGTCCTGGCATCACCGTAAGCACTTCTGGAACAACAAATATTTCCTTTGGGCAATTAAGAGAGTCCCCTGTAATTAAAATGTCTGAGGATCACCTTTAGGTCCCATATTTACCAGTAGAATTCTGTGGACATTATCATTAGTAAACTCAATGGACAAAGCAGTTACCAGTTGTCGGCGGGTTCCCATCTGGGTTGTCCCGTGGGTTGAATCCTCTTCTTGTGGTCTGGAGCGCCTTGGGCTGGGCGTGGTTGGGTCTGAATGGCCTTTGATTTGTTGTCATCGCCCGGGGCCCCTGGACCGGGCTCCAAAGCGTTCCCGGACGCTGCTGGGGCGTTGCTGGATCTGGGGTCTCTGATGAGGGAATAGCGGTGGTATCGGGGGTGATCTCTCAGGACAGTCCTTGATGTAATGTCAAGTTGGCCACAGTGATGGCACTTAGCTTGGTCTTTAGAAGTCATTACTGCATAAATCCCAGAAACTCCTTCAGCAATACCCTTAGTAACAGCTTGGGCCACTGTGTTCTCAGTGGACATGTGGCCAGCGTACAACATTCTAGCATCTGCTCTATAGTAGGGTTTGTATCCACGGGTAGGGACCTCAAAATGGCTTTGCACCTTTTCATTTGAATTACTCAAAGCAAGCTTACATAGGGTTCCTTCCTTGCCTCTGCACTCTCAATCTGTTTCTCCAAAGCATCTTTAATTCTGTCTACAAATTTAATAAAACTTTCATCAACCCTTGTTTAATAGTAGAAAAATGCATTGTTGGCAGTGACTCATCATGCATGAGAAGCAGAGAGGTTTTGCTGCAGTTGCAACATCTTGTAAAGCGTCTTTTGTTAAAGTTTCTAATTGATTAGCAGGTTGTTGTAATGCACCTTCACCTGCAAGCTGATCCACTGAAAAAATTTGTCTTATTAGCATCTGCAGCATAGGAATCTGATAATATTTTCAAATGTTTTTCCAATTCCTTTCCCATAGCATATATTCTGCTGGGGATAGGAGACAATTTGCAATATTTTTTACATCATGTGGAAGTAAAACATATGCAGAGAACATAACTTCTAGAAAATTTCTAAAGATATGTGCACTTCTGCCATAGTCTTTGGCTATATTTCTTAATTGTATTAATTCCTTATTCGAAATTGCTGTCCACCTTTTGGTGGTGGCAGCTCCACCGTTAAATCCTTGCAAGTACTTCGACTGAAATGCATTAATTTTTCTGTGCAAGATCCCAATCACCAGTTTTGACAACCTCCATTTTAATGAAAGCCCATGGATCTGAATGAATCGTTTCAGAATCTGATTCACTGGAGGAGGCCTCTGAGGAGGACTGTATTATTAATTTGGATTTGCGTTTTAATCGCTTAGAAACGTTTTCAAGGGTTTCAAAGGCTGGTCAGAGGGTGGCGCTATTGGCACCAGAGTAGAAGCACAGCAAAACGAGAACAGTCGGGGGTTTTCATAACTTGGGGGTTTCTGAAATTCCGTTCAGGGAGGGGAGGGTGTTGAGGAGGCGCGGAGGGAGGACAGGGGGCTGAACAGGGTGGGGTGCAGGGATGGGGAGTTGGGGGGCACGCTCCGTGCGTTGCGGATTGAAATGCCGCGGTTACAGGATTGATAGGTGTTTGACAGCGCTAGTAAAAATTCTCCTGTCCCGGGAAGGCTGAGGACAGGGGCGGGGGAGACAGACAGGCAGGAAAGGCGGTGAGGCGGGGAAGGGGCAGGAGAGGTGTGGGTGGGTGCCACCACAGCAGGATGAGGGGGAACAGGCGGAGGGAACCGCGGGAAAGGGAGGGGCGGGGCAGGGCAGGTCCAGGTTGGGGCGGCGCAGGGAGGGGCGAACACGGAACGTGGGTGGGGGAAATTGGAGGGGAGGACGGCGGAGACACGGAGGGAGGGAGGCGGGGAGGGGGGGGGGGGGGCGCGGTGGGGATTGGCTGAGGACGGGAACCCTGGCCGCCAGGAACCTGGGATGGACCAGAGGCCAGGACAGGGGTAGGCAGGATGTGTGGCGGATAGATAAGGAACTGGGGTGGGGTCAGGCCCCCGGGGACCCGCAGTAGAGAGAGGAAAGTGTTATCTCAGGCCCGCTTGGGCAAAGTGGTGGCCGGGCTGATTAGCAGAGTCTTATCACTCAAGCCATTTGCATTCGAAAGGCCACTGACAGAACTCGTTTGCAAAGTTTTTTTTCGAGGTTAAAATTCTGAACACTTTTAGTTATAAAATGAAATAAAGGCAAGAAATTAGTTACAGAGAAGTCTTGTCTAGTTTGAGTTATATAGAGTGTTGCCAATTTTGTCCCAAAAGGAATCGTCAGTAACAGTGTTCTTATTAGTTTCAGGAAAATGCGAGGTAATCCATAAAATAAATCGTTTAAGATTGCTTTTTGAAAGTTTACCAGAAGAAAAAGAAAAGTTGTTAGTAGATAGAATTTCTACAATGGTTAAATAAATCTCTCTCTCGATATCAGAAAGCTTTGGGGTGCGTAAAGGCACCCATATTCCTTCCAACAGAAAAAAAAAACAAAAAAAAAAAAAAAAAACTCAAAAACAATCAGAACCCTGTGCTGGGATGGCTGGTTGTTAGTTATATATACCAATCTTTTGGGGTGAATTCTGTGGAAGGCGTCTGCTTAGTCAGTTCTCCTCGAACAGTCTATGTTCAGATGGTAGAAGTGAGGGTCGAATCTGACCGCTGGGAAAAGAAGTCTCCTTCTAAAATGAAAAAGTCCTTTTTCCCAGCGAAGCGGCGTTGGCAATTAGCTAAGCCGGGGGGTTTCGATGCTCAAGGTAGGGAATCTCAAAGGATCCGTGTCTTCTGCGAGCGTCGTGAGGCGCCACTTATAATAATAGTGGGAGGAACCTCTCTGGGTAAGCCCGACTATTATCATATAGAATGTAGCTAGCTCAGTAAAAACAAGTCTCCCAGAGACCCAATGACTGAGATAAGCGAGGCCAAAACCCGCCCGAGCTCCTTCCTAGCAACCCAGTGATATTCAGCTTAAGTGATTCAGCTCTTTCATTGAGTTCAGCTCAGGCTGCTAGAAGGATCGCTGGGGGCAGCAAGTGGCAGACGAGAAAGAGAGGGGGAAGAGAATCGCCGAAATTCCGCGGTGAGGTTTATTCGGGAGGTCCCACGAAGGGTACAGCGATTCTTCTTCTCCAAGGAAAGGGGGTACAGAGGGCTCTTTTATAGCCTTGGCATGGATCCAAAAACCAGCCAATGCCGCAGGTTTAAGCATATTCCTTAACTGACCAATAGCTAAAAAGGTTACAATAGTATTGTCTTAACTGATTAAAGGAAAGGTCCTCAACACGGTCGGGTGAGAGGAACAGGACAACGCCCGCTCAGGGATGACTCAGCATTCAATTCTCAAGGAGCTTTTCCTGTATCCTTGGGGTTCACTACAGGACTGAACAACAAACTAAAACCACAGAGCACCCAAGGGAGGCAGAAGGGAACACACCCTTTCTAAGCCCACTTCCCCTTTCCTCTGTAATCATCCCCCCAGCTTTTTAGGACAGACCATTGGTCCCAGTAACCCTCCACTAACTGAATGCTGTCATCCACGATGGTGCCCAGAGAGGAAGTTTCTTTTCAGTTATAAAGATTTTTACAGTCATAAACTCAGCTTTCTATAATTCTATTACCTGATTTTGATAAAAATATTTTCTTCATTTAAAACTAATGAGCATAAAATGCTCACTTTCCCCCGTCTGCCTTCTTTTTCTGTTCACATCACTAAACCTTTTTTCAGGCTTGACTTGAGTCACCTGACTCTCTTCCTACCTCTCCTTTAAACCCCTTCCTGAGCAGAGCTTTGCAATGAAGGGCACAAAATAAGTAATGGATAATAAAACCCTCTGATCAGTTAGTAAATGCTGGGTTTTACAGCTTATGAGGAAAGGGTTCCATGTACTACAAAGCTTGTACAGGAAATATTTGCAGCATCGATGATGCCAGTGATTTTACAGATTGCTGGGGCAAACTTTTTTCTTTAATTTGACATAGCTGTATGTAGAGCCTTTACTTATTGAAAAGAGCCTTTTCTTATACTTGGAAAGAAAAGTTTTTTTATTAAAAATACAGAAAAAATGCAAAAAATATAAAGCATCCTCAATTTATTTGGCATAGAGTTTCTTTTCATTACTAGCTAAGTAAATACACACACTAAGTATATACTAAGCACAAGGCAGGACTTCTTCTATCCTTATGTTAAAAAGGTTTTCAGTTCTATTGCTATAAAATGGACTGAAATTCTTCTGAAGATAACCTACAAATGAATAAATACTACTTAATAATTGCAGTAAGTGTATTTAATACCATTATAATGAAATGCATAAACCACAGCTATCAAGATTATGTAATAAGTGAAAAGTTCCATTGGTGTATTTTCTGATGCCATTGCCCTGCTTGAGCCTGGACTTAGGCTACAAGCAGATTTCTCTAGCTCTCCTTTGCTTTCTGGATTTTATATTGGATTTTTCCCTTGCCTCCATCTGTAGATGAAAAGCAGTCTCAGAAAAATGACTTACCTTAGCCCCAGGTTAGAGCTGCAGCTCTCATCTGCAGAAACAGAAATCCCTCAAAAGACACTGCCAGGAATTGGGCTGCTATCAGTGCTGATTTTTTACTTCCCAGATGTACAGCTTGCTGGTGGCTGTTTCCTCCAGCTGCTGACTGGAGGCTGACCTTGCTGGACACCTACCAGGGCTCAGGAGGGGCATATAACACAGAATCATGTGACACACATCATATAACACAGAACTCTAGGATTTACAATTCATCTGATTTTGCTGATGGGCTTAAATTTGGTCAAAAAAACAGCTGTGTACGCTATCTGAAATGTTTTAATTATTAATTAAATTTAATGCTTTAAATGTGTTGGCAGCTGTGGTGAGCTAATCGACCAGATGACGTTGTGACACTTTGCAACCAACCATTTCCTCAACAAGCTGGCTGCGTGGTTTTGGGTGGTGGGTTTCTTAGGAGTGTTAACTGCAGCTTCCCATGTCCCAGTCTCAGCTAACTTTTAAACTACCTTGTGCCAACCATTTCCTTGGTTTCCTCACTTTTCTTGTGTTCTCTACTGCGGACACAGCCCTGAGCAGGGACAGTGAAGCTGCATCTCCCAAGACCCCTGCAGCTCTGTGGTGCCAAACAGAGGCAGCAGCGCTTGACTTTGCTCACATCAGTCTCTTGGACAGAGCAAGAAAGACACAAAGAGGAAAGTGCAAATTCTCACGATTTCAACTCCCCCAGAGGTGCAGGAAGATGGCTGCCCTTTTTGTGTAAAGGAGTTTGGAGAATGGAGGCCAGGACCCAGGTCACCAGGGCTGTCCCACATGCCTGGTGGTATCAACCTCAGTGCAAACTGCAGGGGTGTTGCTACCCCATAAATGCTTTATCAGGCAGTTGAATTAATGAGAAGTAAGCAGCAGTAGTTACAAGGAAAGACAAATTTTCCTTCCCTGCAGACACCCTAGTTAGAATATTTCAATTTCTTAAATGACAACACTCTCACAGCTGCTTTACCCTTTGTTACAATCATTTATTGCTTTATTGGGGAGCAGGGCTACATGTCCCTTTCAAAGTCTGAGTTTATGCTTT
>JALJVW010002691.1:0-20936 GCA_024865655.1 Emberiza elegans
AGCAGAATATTCTAATAATTGTTAGAGCTCCTGATGTGGTGGAAGAAATAACTCTGATCAAGATCTTTCTGTCTAATCATGATCAGAATAACAGAGCTGTATTTCTGGAAATCTATCTGGTATTCCATCATTAATCCTGTAGGACAAATTTGGTAAAAGTTTAATTAACTTTGACAAATCTCACACTTTGACAGTGTCTGGGGCTGGGAATTGATCCAGCTGCCTCTCACCTCTTGAGATGGAATTTTAGAAGTCTAGGGGCCCAGGTAGGTTTGAGGTTCCATGGCTGTCATTTCTCCATCTCCATGTCCTTAGAAGAGTTTCCTCCAATGAAGAAATAAAAGCCCTTTGTCTGAAGCTCCACTGTGCCCATGACAGGAACCCCTGTGAATATCTGGGACATCCCGGTTTCTTGGCAGCCTGGGGACCTTTGGGATGTCACCGGGAGCCCCCTGGAGTGCCTATGCCAGATCGGTGCCTTGCAGCCCAAGGTCCCTGGGGTAAACTGACTGAATTGTTCCTGTACGTTGTTAGTGGGAAAAAAAGCTTGTGGGGGGAGGAGAAATGTTCCAAAAGTTTTATTCTGATTCTTACTATTTCTTATTTTAGTTACTGTTAATAAAGTTTTCTTTATACCCTTTTAAAGCCTTAAGCCTGCTTTGCTTTCATGCTAATCCTATCTCACACGATAAAATGAGTAAGTATATTCTAGTGGGGACACTGGCATTTAGCCAGCACTAAACCCCCACACCTTAGTTCCACTATTCCCTGCAGTGTCACAACAGCCCCTTGGTTCCATTGGGAGGCAGGGTCTCACAAGGCTCTCCTTGGTTCTGTAGTGTCACAATGGCCCCTCAGTGCAACAACGCCCTGCAGTGTCACAGTGACCTCCATGGTTCTGTGAGGACCCAGACTGTCACGCATGACTCCTCGCTTCCATTCAGGCCCACAGTGTCACAATGGGACCTTGGTTCAATGGTGCCTTCAGTACGCAGTGTCACTGTGATCCTCTTAGTTCCATGAGGCCCTGCAGTGTCACAATGGCCCCTTGCTTCCCCAGGGCCCTGCAGTGTCACAATCACCACAGAATCACAGAATTAACCAGGTTGGAAAAGACCTTGGAGATCAGCAACTCCAACCTGTGACCCAACACTGCCTTTTTACCTAGACCATGGCACTGAGTGCCACATCCAGCCTTTCCTTAAACACCTCCAGGGATGGTGACTCATCCATCTCCCTGGGCAGCCCATTCCAATGCCCAATCACCATCTCCGTGAAGAATCTTTTCCTAATGTCCACCCTAAACCTCCCTTAGCACAGCTTAAGGCTGTGTCCTTTTGTCCTGTAACTGTTCCCTGGGAGAAGAGCCCAACCCCCCCTCCTGTCAGGGGGCTGTAGAGAATGATGAGGTCTCCCCTGAGCCTCCTCTTCTCCACAATAAACAACCCCAGCTCCCTCAGCTGCTCCTCACAGCTCTCATGTTCCAGACCCCTCCCCAGCCTTGTTGCCCTTCTCTGGACATGCTCCTGCGCCTCCATGTCCTTCCTAAATTGGGGAGCCCAGAACTGGACACAGCACTCGAGGTGCTGCCCAACCAGTGCCCAGCACAGGGGAAGAATCACTGCCCTGCTCCTGCTGGTCACACCATTCCTGATCCAGGCCAGGAGCCATTGGCCTTCTTGCCCACCTGGGCACACTGCTGCCTCATGTCCAGCCTGCTGTCCATCAGTCCCTGCAGGTCCCTTTCTGCCTGGCTGCTCTCCAGCCACTCTGTCCCCAGCCTGTAGTGCTGCAGGGGTTGTTGTGGCCGAAGTGCAGGACCCAGAACTTGGACTTGTTCAACCTCCCCTTGTTGGATTTGGACCCTGGATCCAGCCTGTCCAGGGCCCTGTGCAGAGCCCTCCTGCCCTCCAGCAGATCAACTCTCACAACCCAGCTTGGGGTCATCTGCAAATTTGCTGATGGTGGACTCAACCCCCTCATCCAGACCATCAATGCAGATACTGAAATCCACACTGGCTGGCTCTGATCCCTCGGCCATCCTGTGGGTGCCCTATGATGGCACTCAAGGTGATCTGTTCCATAACCTTGCTGGGCACCCAGGTCAGGCTGACAGGCCTGGAGTTCCCCAGATCCTCCTTCCAACCCTTCTTGGGGATGCGCTCACACTGGCACCTCCAGTCCTCTGGGACCTCCCTGCTGAGCCAGGACTGATGGTAAATGATGGAGAGCAGCTTGGGGAGCTCATCCACCAGCTCCCTCATCCCCCTAGGATGGATCCCATCTGATCCCATACACCTGTGAGCACCTGAGTGGCTCAGCAGGTCACCAGCTTCTTCAGCTGGATTACAGGGGCTGTTCTGTTCCTTGTGCCCAGCTCAGGAGAACACTTGTCCTGAGGACAACCTGTCTTAATATTTGAAATTGAGGCAAACAAGGTGTTAAGTAGCTCAGCCTTTTCCCTATCTTTAGTTATTGTATTCTCCACTGCGTCCAATAAAAAGTAAAGGTACTCCTTATCCCACGTTTTATTATTATTTATTTATTTATAGACACATTTTCTATTATTTTTCACAGAAGTGGCCATATTAAGCTGTAATTGAGCTTTCACCTCTCAACATTTCTTTCTGCTTACCCTAACAACATCCTTAAACACTTGCTAAGTTGCCTGACATTCTCTCCAAAGTTGATGCACCCTCTTTTTTCCCCGGACTTCCCACAAAAGCTCCATGGGCAGCCAGGAAAGACATTTTCTCACTAGCTAATCTTTTGCCACACTGGGACAGGCTGCACCTCTTGCCTCACAATTACTTTCTTGAAATGTGTCCACCCTCCCTGGACCCCTTTGTTTTTAAGGGCTGTGTCCCTTAAAAAAATCAGTACCTGATTTGGTACTCCCCAAATCTGCATCCTAAATAGGCCAAAGTCTGCCCTTCCTATTCCAGTGTAGAAGTTTTGTTGCTGCCCCTCCTTCTTTCACAGAAGGTCTCAGAGTGGGCTCTTACATCACACAGTGGGTTATGTGAGGTCACTGAGAGATATGACATGAAAGACTGCCTCTGTCACATCACAGAGACAGCTGTGACATAAAAGGCTAGAGGTCTGACATCACAGAGCAAACTATGACATCACAGAATTGGTTATGTGAGGTCATTAAGAAGTTATGACATCATAAGCCTTAACTGTGACATCACAGATCAGGGGTATGACATCATAGAGCAGACTGTGACATCAAGAGACCAGCTGCGTGGCATTAGAGAATGGGCTGTGACATCACAGAGCAGGTTGTGACATCCCAGCAGGGCTGTGTGACATCCCAGCAGGGCTGTGTGAGGTCACTGGGTTGATCACTCCGCCCCAGCTCCCCCTCACAGTTTCTCCCAACAAGTCCAATGCTGTCCATGCCCAGCGGGGTCCCTGTCCCCCGGGATCCTCCCGGCCCACCTGGAGCCACAGCCTCCACCAAAGGATGTTCCACAGGATCCACCCCAGAGACTGACATGGGGGACAAGTGGCCAGGGCTGTGTGACCAGGACATCAAGGATGGGAATTATCCAGATCACTGTGGCCTGGTTTGGGTTGCCCAGGGCAAGAAAGGTGTCTGGCAGCTGGAGCAGGGGCTGGGAAGGGCCTCAAAGGCGGGGCTGGAGCCCTTGGGCTGTGAGCAGAGGCTGAGGGAGCTGGGCTTGTCCAGCCCGGAGCAGGGAAGGCTGAGGGGCTCCTCATCCCAGCCTGGCAGTGCCAGCCAGGAGGGGATGGAGAACACAGAGCCAGGCTCTTCACCGGGGGGCCTGGTGGGAGACAAAAGCCAATGGGTAGAAGGGGAAAGAGGGGAGATCAGCCAGGAAACGAGGAGATGAAATGAGTCAGGCTGGTTTTAGCATTTACCCAACACCAAAATCAGCCTGACCTCCCTTCTCCATCCGCCACTGACAGCTTTGCAAATCAGGAATTGTTTGAGCTGTTTTGCCCCCAATCCAGGATGAGCATCCTGATACAAGAACTTAATTGTGTTTATATCTATCACAGAACTACATTAGTCTGAAATTAATTCTAGTATGGAAATCCCTTATGGATGGTGTACTCAGATGCTGCTGGGATGTTGCACATAGCTCAGGGAAGACTTTTTAATTGTGTGACTGTTATTTTAATTGTGTGATTGCTATTAAATTGTATCCTGTTCAACTATGGCCTTCTGGCCATGAAGAGAAACTTTCTGTGCCTCTGAGTCTCATCAGTTCTTGACTCCCAAAGGACTCAAACCTGATGAGTTGTGGTTCCCACTCCAGTGGTGGCACTTGGACCTCCCTCCATAGCCAGAGCAGAGCTCCCTTGTCTCACAAAGTCCCTGGCAATGCAGGGATGAAGGAAACAGGATAGGCTGTGGGGATCAGGGGCAGGCCAGAGTCATGGAGAAGAATGACTTTTGTATTTGATGGAGCTGTGCCTTCTCTTGGTTTTGCTGGCTGACAAGAAATGAACGACCCTCTGTGTCTCAGGCAGCTCCTTCTCCAAGGAAAGCAGGTGGGAGTTGGAGCCAAGGAGATGAAAGCTGCAGGTGCAGCCTGGGCTGGAGGGAGCTCAGATTTGCACAAGGCTGCTCTGAGTGCCAGGGCTTGGATGGGGGAAATGGTGGGGTGGGGGTAGGGACAGAGTCTGATTGATTTTCAGCCATAAAGGGTTTTGATTTTCATATCTGTTCAAACTGCATGAGGAGGTACTTGGATTCAGTGTCAATTGGAGATTGCACATATCAATGAATTACAAGGAAAAAAAAAAAACGTAAACAGGACCTAAAAAATCTTTTCTCAGTGTCTTTTTAAATATATTGGATTCACTTTGAATACACTACTGAGATCTACCTAACCACAAAAGATTTGAAAATTAAAATCAAATTATCCCCAGAGGCTTGGCTTGTTAAGGTGTTCTGAATTTTAATGAGCCCTGAAGGAATTAACACTGAATTCCTGCACTGAAGAGCTGAAGGCTGAACAAGCCTCTGGAGCAGGAAAATTCAGCAGCAGCCTCCAAGTTGCTGAGGATGTCAGCAGCCCCACTGAGGCCATCCCTTCCCAGAGACTATGGGGGAATGGGCAGACAAGGAGAGCGTCCCTGGGGCTGGGGCAGCACAACTCAGAGGCACCAGCAGCTCCAGCTGGGAAATGGAGTGTGGAATGTGGCTGGGAAAGCCCTGCCTGGGCTGGGCCAAGCAGGACACACAAGCCCTGACTGCCATCCCCCAAACAACTCTCCGAAGGAGACATTTAAAAGGAATTATAATTGTTCGTGTACACTGAGCTGGACTTCCTGGAGAAATACTAACAAAAAACCAAAACAGTCTTTACTGGGAACTTTAGAAAATGCGAGAAACTTTGGCAAAGTTTTAATATGACATTCAATCAACAAAAAATACATTTTAAAGCATTACCATGGCCCATTCAAATTCACAAACTCTAAGCCATTTCAATTTTAAGTTACTCAAAATTGGCAAGAAGAGGGAATTAGATGAAGGTGAAGAAGACACAGAAAGAGAGAAAGAAACAAAAGATACAGTGAAGCACACACACACCTACAATCCTGGATTCCAGAGGTGTTCAGATGGAAATTCCAAGAGGATGCAGGGTCAAGATGTGTGCTTGCCTTGTGGTCAGCCTTAAATACCCCTTGGTCTTCCTGGGCCCTTCCCCCAGGTGGGACTTGGGCTCATTTGGTCCCCCAGGAGCTGGGCTGGGGGCTGCAGAGGTGGCTGTGGAGCATTGCCTGTGCTGTGCCAGGGACTAGCAGTCACTGCTGGGCTGGGATAGAGGCTCTGGGGGGATTGGGGTTCCAGGGCAGGGCAGTGCTGGGGTTCCAGGGCAGGGCAAGGCTGGACCTGCCCCTTCTTCCCCTCACACACACAAAATGTTTCCAGCCAACAATCTCTTCCGGTATGTCACAATCGGGAATGTTGGAGGTGAAATCCCAATTCTGGCCATGGGCATCTGGCTGAGAAGGATAGTTCTTTTCCATAGGAGGAAAAGCATGGAGCCCCATTGTTTCAGTAGCAGATGAGAAGTGATCCTCAACATGCTAAAGTCAGCCTGACCAGTCAGGTGGCTCCTAGGAGGCCAAACCAACCAGATCTGTTCTGTGTTCCCTTGCTTTGATGGGGCCCTGAAGTGTCGCAATGGCCCCTTGGTTCTATGGGGCCCCACAGGGCCACAATGGCCCCTTGATTAGAAGACCTGCAATGTCACAGGGGACCCTTGCTTTGATGGGGTCTCACAGTGTCACAATGTCCCCTAGGTTCCATACGGATGCATAGTTTCACAATGGTCTCAAAATTTCCATGAGGCCCTGCAGTGTTACAGTGGTCCCACTGACTCTATGAGACCTTGCAGTGTCACAATGGTCTCTGTGATTCCCCAGGCCCCACAATATCAGGTGACTCCTCTGTTCCATGAGCCCTGCAATGTCACAATGGACCTTTGGACCCTGGGGGTCTGTGGTGTCACAATGGTGTCCTTTGGCTCCACAGTGTCCCAGTGGACCATTGATGACAGGAGGCCCCTCTGTGTCATCCTGTATCTTTGGTTCCATGCAGCCCTGCAGTGTCACAATGAACCCTTGGTTCAAATGGACAGGTCCTGTTGCCTTCTTTTCCCTATTGGTCATTGGTGTCTGCCTGAGTTGGGAAACTCCGGGGCCTGGGGGAGTTTTTGTTCCCCTTGCTGTGGCAGAACGCAACACAAGGGCAGCTGGGCAGGCCCAGACTGGACACCAGGAGAAAGGAATTTCCCTGCCAGGGCAGGGCTGTGGTGCAGCACATCCCCCAGAAGGAGCCTGGAGCAGCCCAAGGCTTTGTGTGGGCAGGCAGAGGCCGGCAGGAGGCAGAGCTGTCAGCAAAGGAAGGGGCAAGCCCAGTGGGGCAGCCGGGGGATGCCGACAGCCTGCAGGGACAGAGGCGCAGAGCAGGGACACCGTAGGACAGCCTGGGCTGCACAGGGCACAGGGATGGGCAGCAGCTGCAAGACAGCCCTGACAGAGCCAACTTGTGCAGCACTTTGGCCATGGCAGACACAAAGAGCACCAAAGCCTCAGAGGGTCATTAAAGTCCTTGTGCTGTGTCTCTGTTGCTGAGCTGGGCCAGGCTCATGGCCAGAGGCAGCTCCTGGCAAGGGCAGCGCTGCAGAGAGACAGCTCTGGCCAGGACCATCTCCTGTGCACAGCCCAGCAGGGCTGGGGCACTGCCAGGGCCCCTCAGGGACACCAGCAGGGCACAGACAGAGCTCACAGGGGCTCAGCACAGGCAGGGGCTGTGGCATGTCCCAGAGGGGGCTGTGTCACAGCAGCACCTCTGTGGCTGTGTCATAGAGGCACAGAGCAGCTGTGATGTCAGCAAGGGGCTGTGTGACAGCACAGAGTGGGCTGTGAGAGGTCACAGATTGGGCTATGACATCACAGAGTTTGTTGCGAGAGGTCATTGAGCAGCTACAACATCATAGAGGCGACTTTGGACATCACAATGCAGGCTGTGAGATCATGGCATGGCTGTATGACATAAAAGAGTGGGTTTTGAGGTCAAATTTTGTGCTGTGACATCATAGAGTGTCAGTATGACATCACAGGGATGGTTTTGTGACGTCACTGAAGAGGTTGTGACAGCACAGAGCTGGCTGTGACATCACAGAGTAGGGTCTGAGGCCAGAGCATGGATTCTGCCATCATAGAGGGTGGCTCTGTGACGTCAAAGAGTGGGTTGTGACATCACTGGGTGTCAGAGTAACATGATAGAGGAGGCTCCGACATCATAGAGCAGACTGTGACATCACAGGGTGAGTTTTTGACATCAAGGGTGGTTGTGTGACATCACAGGGGCTGTGTGACACCTCAGGGGATGTGTGACATCACATGGACAGTGTGACATCACAGCGGCTATGTGAGGTGACAGGGGCTGTGTGACATCACAGCAGCTTTGTGAGGTCCCTGGGGATGTCACACTGCCCCTGCCCCCCTCACAGTTCCCCCCAGAGCAGTCCAACCCTGCTCATGCGCAGTGGGGTCCCCTGTCCCCCTGGGTCCCCCCGCCCCCAGTCCCGCAGCCTCTCCCAGAGGATGTTCCACGAGATCGACCCCAGAGCCTGACACGGGGATGGGGGGCCGGGGCCCTGGAGGTGGCACAGGGGGACAGGGACCACCCAGCAGTGTCCCCGTGTCCCCCAGGGCCAGAGCCTGGGACAGGCCTCCTTCACCCTGGTACCAACGAGGCCTTGAGAGCGCTGAAAAAATCCCCAGCAAGGGAGCAGCAAAAACCGGATTAAATATTAAGGGACAGCACCACAAAGTTCCTTGGCAAGAGTCACTCTGCTCCTGACTGGACACTTAAGGCACACCAGGGAAACAAAGCAACAACAAAACCAAACAGAATCCAGGCTATCAAACCAGAAATGAACCAAGAACTGTCCCTATGTGTGTGTGTGTGTGTGTGTGTGTGTGTGTGTGACACAAGGACAGTGAGGGCAAGGATAAAAGGAATACAGCCTAAAAGCTTAACAGAGCTCAAACTCAACAGGACTTAACTAAAACCTTAACCTTAGCTGATACCTTCAATTTCATAATTTAGCAAAAGAACAGCACTTAACAGTATTTAACCTAACTTAAAACATAGGACTTAGCAATTTAACAGGGGAATAACATTTAATATTCAATTTAACTAATAAATTAAATTAATCTTAACAACCTAGCAAAAGAGCAACTCTTAGCAGCATTTAACTTAGCTTAGACCTCGTGACTTAACCTTACTTACTGCTATCTGGATATCTGGCTGACTCAGCTCTCCAAGGCACTCAAACCCCTCAGAGAGCAGCATTTCTGCCACATTTCCCCAGCACAGGCACTCCTGTGTGCACACAGACACCAAGAGTCAGTGCAAGGCACCTGTGACAAATTCCCCTGACGGCAGGAAATGCCCCCTGCTAATGCTTTGGAATCTCCCCAGTGGGCAAAGGGCTGAGCCTGGAGGAGTGGGGGATGGGCCCAGGCTCCCTCGTTGTTGGGAATCCCCGAGTGCGGCAAACGGGAGAGTTCCCGGCTGGGAGACGCCCCACTCAGAGGGAGTCGCTGCCCCAGGAGAGCTCCAAGGGCTCCTTTTGGAGTGCTGTTTGCAGGGTCCCAAGAGAGGGGCTTCAGTCCCAGCAATGGTTCATTCTGGCTGCACTTGGCACCAACAGCTTTCTTTGGCAGGGTGAGAACAGGGATGTTGTGCCACTGAGGGAACAAAAACAGTGCCCAGGGCTGCTGCTAAAGGAACCAGGAGCTGTTTGGGCAGCAGCAGTGCCTGGAGCAGACAGTGTTTGTGAGGAGCTGCAGAGGAGCTGAGCCCAGGGGCTGTTGGCCAAGGCCGAGGCCCAAGGAGCATTTCTGAGCTGGCAGGGCGGCCTGAGAAGGGGAGGGGGGAATGCAGCAGCACAGGGCCATGGAACCACGGGACCATTGTGACCCTGTGGGGCCCTGTGAGACCAAGGGACCATTGTGACACTGTGGGGCCTCATGGAATCATGGAGAGCACTGTGACATTGCTGCGCCTCATGGAACCAAGGGGACTGTATTGACGCCATGTGGCTCCATGGAATTTTGGGATCATTGTGACACTGAGAGGCCCCATCATACCAAGGGTCCATTGTGACATTGCGGGGTCTCATGGAACCATGGAGACCATTGTGACACTTTGGGTGTCATGGAACCAAGGGGCCATTGTGACACTGAGGGACACCATGAAACCAAAGGTCCATTGTGAAATAAACAGGGCAGGAAACTTTCTCTCCTTTTAATGCCTTTATTAAAAAATGATCAGCTCAGGATAGGGGTGGTTCGACGGGTCTGCAGCTTCCGTCGACTCTCCCAGGTGGCTCGCAAGAGGAGGATGAGTCACAGCTTTGTCCCCTGGGGGCAGAGTTGCAAGTCGTCTCCTCGTAGGAGCTGTGGGCGTGCCCGATCTTACTCGGCTGCTCTCCGGGGGTCGGGGGTCCCGGCTTTGTATGACTCTTGCACTCAGGGCGAGGGGCTCCTAAGGTTTTCAGCGTCTCTGTAAGTTCAGTAGCTTGTTCCTCACACGTGGACATCACTCTAATTTCTCAATTTCATTTTGGCTCGTTGTTTTTGGGGTTCCTTTCTGTATGTCTGAGGTCGCCCCTTCTCAAAGCACTCTGGTCAATTTGCAGTTTAATTTGCATATCCCCCGGCTCAAGTTTCGTCTCTCCCTTACTGTCCCTGCCCCGGGCAGTTCTCTCACACCTTTAGCGTTAATACAAAAGGCTTCATTAGCGAGAACGACTGGTAATTTACATAACACAGATAACACTTTAGTAGCAAAAGTGGTTAAATTAGCTATTTGTAACTTGTTTCTCCACACTAAAAATTATCAGTTTTTCTGTTCATAACAGTTCCCCCCTCTTTTGCTTTGATCGGGCTTAAATTTAAGCTCGCATCAACTTACAATTTTTGGCTTATGCGCTTCACATTTAATTTTTTGTATTCATTATAAATTTCTTGAGCACTCTGGTAATCATGGTTACTTGACTTTGCTACATCTCTTGGTTTTTTTAGGTCAGTTTGCCCAGCCAAGGTCACTATCCCACTGAAACAGGGAAACAAGCATAGCAAAAAGAGCAATCCTACAAGTACACACACAATGAGAAAAACCACTTTTTCCCATCCACCATTTTTGAAAAATAGGTTATTTTCCCAACTGCAATCAAGTGTAGGAGTTTGTTCTTGGTTATTTGTACATGCCAATTTTTCCACTGCATTAGTAATGTTTCTAATAATTGCATTTCTTAATTTTTAATACTGCCTGGAGCCTGATTATTTTGTTTAGCATAGACACTGGGGTCTGAATTTGGCATTTACAACTTTGGATTCTTTCAATTTCAATCACATTTTGCTTCTCTTGTTTAGTTTCTCTTAAATCCCTGTATACAGTCACTCCTAAACTTGATCCAGGTTCTTTTGGTAATAAGAAAGCAGGTTTTATTGTTTTAGCAATGCAGGTGCCAGACCAGTCTGACAATTTCGTGTGTGCTATAGCACCAGAGCTCAAAACCAGGTGTTTCGGGCTCTCTTGACATGTGTTATCATTTTCTACTGGACATTCTTTATATTTTTCAACAGCATCCCATTCAAAGCACACCCAGGCTTCCCTCACAGGGCACTCTCCCAGGAGGGGCTGCCCAAAAGTGGCAGTATTCTGAGCTATCCAATGCACTCTCACATTTTTCTGATAAAGGACCAATTGGGAGAGGTTAACACCATCAGGGTTAGAACAGATGTAGACTCTCGACAAGGAGCTCACTTCTTCCTCCTCACAGAGGGGTTGGTAGCATTCACTGCACGGCTCTCCTGGGCTCCCCAGAGCACCTCCAGCAATTAGAGCCATCATTACTACCCTTCCCAAGAGTCCGGTATGGGTCATCTTTGCACAGCCTGCCCACCCGGCCTTGCCTCTTGGGGAATTTTACTGAGAAGGAGCTTCCAAGCTCTTTAGAGTCTCTTCTACCCGCTTCTCTGGTTAAACCTCTCTTGGTCTGTTCCCTATCAATTTTAGTTTCTCTTGGGGGAGTGCTCTGTAGAGGATTAACATGGAGTCTTTAGAATCAATTTGGGGAACTTAACCAGAATTACTTATTTACAGTCTTAAACTTTTACAAACAAAAACATATTCTACACACAGAACTGTCTTGAAACATTTTAAACTATGTTAGACTTCCGATACCAATTATTTCTCCCATACAGTTCAGTCTTCTTGACTCTTCCTTCTGAGAGTCAACTTTAAATCTTTTGGCCCTTTTATTACAGTATACTCGCGTGATTTAACCTGTGATCCGGTTGGATCTCGTCCTGTGCCCACAGGTGAAAGTGGTGTGGTCTCTGGCTCAATGCCAGAAAGAAAAATTGATGCTTGGTCCGGTCCAATACCAGAGGGTGAGGGTGATATGGACTCTGGCTCAATACCAGAGGGAGAATGGGGTGGTGTCTGACCCAATGCCAGACGGCCAATGCCAGATGGAGAAGCTGATGTCAAATCTGGCTCAATGCCAGAGGTAGAATGGGGTGGAGTCCGGTGATGTGGGTCCAACTCTTTCCCTTTGGTCTGCACAGTCAAATTAACAATGAGGAGTACCTGAAACGGGCTTTCAAATACAGGCATTAATGGTCTGCTACTTTATGATTCTATCAAAACTCAGTTTCTCCTGTTAATGTATACTTGGTCAATTTCTTTACTTTTTATAGCTTGCTTCTATTTCTTACTTTCATTAACAGCTTAAATACTAATTCTCTTTCAGCTCCTTACACTTAAAACAAAAACTTTTTCCCACAGTTTTTCAGCACACTGTACCTCTCTCTAAGGAGATGTGGCACAACTTATAATGCACAATCCACATTACTTATACTTTGTCTACATTCTTTCACACTCTCAAAAGAGGATCTTTATTGTTAAAAAAAATCACAGGTCCCTGTGTCCCCCCTCACACTGGGGTTAGCTCACAGGTCTCAGTATACAGCTACGGCCCCCTCACACGTCTGGGGAACACTAGTCTGGTTTGCAGGTCACACACTCCAGTTACAGCCCCCCACCTGTCCGGGGGACATCAGTCTGGTTTGCAGGTCACACACACTTCTTTCCACTGCCTCCTTCCCACCTGCCCGGGAAGTTTAGGCTGAATCTGTAACTCACTCTCACACACACAACAAGACAACAATAAGGTACCTTTTACTTTCACATCACTTATTACAATTGTTACTGGCCAGTCTTTGTGCTGTTGGATATCCTTCTACCTAGCTGTTTTGTCTAACTTCAAATATTTTTGGGTATCTTACAATACAGATCTTACTCTGGTACTTTGTGGAGACAGAATTTATCTGCTCTTGCATCTACACAAAAATTCAAATTCTTCATTTAGGGGTCCCACCTCAAAATTTACCAAGGGCTTTTTCTAGATGTTGCATCAGGTCCCCTAACGTGTAAAGCCCCTGATACTCTTAATTGTCACCTTTAAGGATCTTTCCTAAATTATCCTATTCCCTGGCTATTGCCGCATCGAGACTGAGTTTTCTACAAAACCTCCTGACATGTCCTGCCTCCCCACAGTAATAGCAGTGTCGTTCACTCCAAGGGACTTGTGGTCTGTCCATCCTTCTCGTACCTGACAATACAAGAGGCCTATCTGTGCCTCCTCCTGGTGGTGGACCTTCCCACCCCACACTTTCTCTGGCTACTGCAACCATGATCTTAGCTTTGGCCTTTGCTTTTTCTTCATCTCTCCTTAAATACACCTTTAATGCCTCTCTTAATAACTCATTAATGTCCTTTTCCTGCCAGTCTTCAATCTTCTCCAGTTTTCGCCGTATATCTGGCCAAGATTTGGTAACAAATTGGACTTTCAATAGTACCTGACCTTCTGGGGTGTCTGGGTCTATTCTAGAGTACAATTGGAAGTTCCGCTTTAGGCGATTAAGCCAAGTAGCAGGAGCTTCTTCCTTCTCTTGTGAACCCTCACTGGTGACAGTCATGCACTTCAAGGTCACCAAAGGGTAAGACTGAACAGGAATTAGGAAACAAATCAAGACCATGCCAGGCTAAATGGGCAGCAGAAGGGCTCAGACTGAGGCTGAGGCTCTGATACCAGGTGGTAAAGCCTGGGAAGAAAGAGAATACCAGCACTCAGGTGGTATGAACACAGGTCCCCTCCTGAGGTGAAGGACTTAGAAGCAAACAAGCATGGAACTGTGCTCATTCACCTGACAATCTTGTTCTCACCCTTCATCCTCATATTGTGGAAGGTAGTCCTATAGGAACATAATAAAACTCATTGGGACCCGTGCATTGTAAGCAGATTCAACTAGGTGACTAGGGCCATAATCTGGGCAAATTACCAAACGGATCACTCAGCAGGTGCAATTTTCCAGAAAAAATAATACAAACACTACAAATGCATAAAACTCTGGACAAGTGGAAACCCATACCAGGCCAGTGGTGGCAAAGTGAGTTTTCTGAACTCCCACAAAGGGGTACAGCACATGGCATTGGTACTGATAGACACCTTCACTAAGGGAGGAAAGAGGGTACAGAACAAATAAAGTATTTATGGATGAAACGAAGTACTTTTGAGGTAAAATTATACCTCAATTTGGGGTGCCATCTACAGTATCTTGTGACAGTGGTGCACATTTCTGTGACTGCCCACACCAGTCAGTAAAGGCCCTAAGGATAGACTGGCAATTACAAACCTCATCATCCACAGGGCATGGACAATGGATTCTTGAACCATTTAATCAAACAGCAATTGGCAGGGAACAAATCTGCTCCAAGATCAAATTTGCATCTGAAACAGGACTGTCATGATCTACTCAGAATTGGTGTCTAACCATGGTTTTGTCCCCCTAAGGCCATTTGAAATGTTGTATGAAGGCCTTCTCAAACTCAATATGGCCAACACATCAGCCAAATAGTGAAGGATCTTGAGATTTATCTAATCCCTCTGGGAAAACAATTGAACAAAATTCATAAGAGGGTTTTTTGAAACCAGGGCTAAATTTTTGGATCAAGCCCCTTGGTCTTAAACCTGGAGACTGGATTTGTTCAGGCTTTTTCTGGGCAGTGTCTGGTAATCTCAAGTTGGACGGGAAAAGACCAGGTGCTTCTGACAGCCTTCATGCCAATCAAGATCAAAGAACAGCAGGGGCCTGGGTTCACTATTCAGGAGTATAGAAGGCATCAAGGAGCATGGACATCAGGACAGTAGGACCAACAAGAGCCAAGGTTCTGATGCTGACCCTTGGGGTTCTGATCAGTATCATTGTAATTCTGGCTCGAATCTTTACCTTACCAAGGCCCATGGTCCCCGGGACTTTCCCAGCTGTTGCCGTGATATGGTTCTGAAAATCCCTTTACCAGGATTTCATCTCCTGGAAGCTGAGGCCTGGAGAGGAGGAAATGAAAATATTTATCTGATTGCTTCTCCCTGTTTTCCTGCTTTGGCATGTGGTCTGGAGATCGTTTGTCCAGCAGGTAGTTGTTTGATTGGTCTCATGTGAATTGTTTTATGTGTGACCAATCACCATCCAGTCGTGTCAGACTCTGAGGAGTCAGTCACAGTTTTCATTATCGTTCTTATTAAGCCTTCTATCGTTCTCTATAGTTTAGTATAGTTTTAGTATAGCATTCTTTAATATCATATCATATATCATATAATATCATATCAAATTAGCCTTCTAAGGACATGGAACCAATTCAGTTATTACTCCTTCATCCTGGGGATCCCAGATGAAACTGCCACAATCAGCTGTTCCAGTATGGCTGGGAAAGATCTCTCAAATTTTAATTGGCCACCGTTGATTATGTACAGAAATGAAACATACTTGAAACATGATGGGAAGAAGAAAAAATGGGACTAGTATTCTAACTGAATAATTGGGAAGAAATACAGATAGGGTGTAGAGGAATCAATACATCCATGCATGGAAAAATAAATTGTGTAACTCAAATCACTGTAAGCTTTTTTTTATAGAATAGAATAAAGGGAAAATAATTGGTCAATCTGTTTGTGCATCCGATCAATGCTGGCACCCTTTACCTTAGATAAACCAGTTTCCATTGTATGTTTTGGACAGTACATTCCATTGCTGCAGTGGCATTGTGAAAGCTGGAGGGCCTTATGGAACCAAAGGGCCATTGTGACATTGTGGGGCTGTTTTCATGGAACCATGGACACCGTTTCAAAACTCTGAGGACTTGTTTAACCAAGGGTCCATGGTCAATTTTTCCTCTCCTACCCTGCCCATTGGAGCAGCCCAGCCCTGTCTGGCCTGCAGCATGGAACTGGAGGCACTGGAGGTCAGACCCAGCCACTCTGTGTCTGGAGTGCTCAGGAGATGCTCAGCTCTGGGCAGCTCCCACATAACTGCCAGCCCGCTGCCTGGCCAGCCAAGTTGGTTCCAGGGCTCCTCAGGCAGCTCCTGCTGGCCCAGGGGACAGGGCAGCCTCTTGCCAGGGCTCCTCTGCACAACCCATGGGCTCCTGCTCTGCTCCTGGCCCATGCCAGCTGCCCCAGAGCCTTTGCCAGGGGAACACGTCTGTGCTGGAAGGAACAGCCATTGCTGCAGCCCCTGCCCTGCTGCCCAAAAAAAAGTTTGGGGCTGCTGCTCTGCTGGGCCACGGGGGCTGTGCTGCAGGGCCCTGGGCTGCCTCTGCTGGTCTCTGCTGCTCAGCCTGGGACACAGAGGCAGATGATGGTACTCTCTCTGCACTGACCCCCTCCACACAGGCTCTCGGGGCCATGGAGGGCTCAAGTGCCTGCCTTGTTCCAGGGCTGCCAGAGGGGCAGGGCTGCCCTGGATCCTCCTGGGGAGTTCCCTGAGGGTCAGAGGGTCAGTGCCCAGACTCCTTTCCCTGTGCCTGCTGTGCCCCAGGGGCTGGTGGCTCTTCTGGCTCCCAGCAGACATTCAGTCCTTGATCTCATGGGGTGCTTCCCCACCTGGCCAGGCTGTGCCCAGTGGGCTCCATTCCAGCTGCCTGGGCAACAGTGTCCCTGCAGGTCACCTGTGTTCTCAAATGCTCCCAGGCCCCTGGGACCAAACATTTTCCTGCCATCTGCCCTGCCAATGCTGCAGAGCCCCAGGGGTTCAACACAGACCATTCAGCATCTGATGGGCTTTGGCCAACAACTGCAAAAACCTGACCCAGACCTCAGACCCTGATCTCATCCCAGTGAGCTGTGGGAGAACAAGCCTGCCAAGGAGCCCCTGAGAGTCCTCAGAGTGGTGGCTCTGGTCCAGGAAGTCTCCTGCCCTGCCTTCAGGAGATGGCCCTTTGCTGGGGGAGCTGCTGGCCTGAGGCGTCAACTGTGCCAACAGTCCATGTGCCCATGGCCTGTCCCTGCCTGAGGCACAGCAGGGACACACACAGCAGGACAGTGACCAAGCTGCCAGAGGTGTTTCTGGCCTTCTCCCAACAGCAGGGCCACCCAGAAAGTGTGGAGGCCAGGAGGCAAGCAGATGCTGGGAAGAGGCAAGGGCCATTGTCCCTGGCTGTGCTGCTGTGCCAGGGTTTCTTGCCCCCCTCTGCACACAGACATTGCCACCCCAGAGCCAGAGAAGGCAACTGGCATCTCTTGGACAAACTTTACTGGCCATCCTTGTTGTTATTCAAATGCCCCAAGGAACAAGCCACCTTTGTCTTACAAAAAGAAAGGTACAAGTTCAAAAAGAAATGCGCCGGATTAGTACTGATGGTATCTTTGGAAAACATTATAACACTAGAAGGATAAAAGAAAAGGTCCCAATGAAAAATGAACAAATAGGGGAAAAAAAAAGGCCAAGATTGAAAGATTTACATTCTGAAGTTTGGATTGAAAAGCCAGAGAGTTTAGTGCTTCTGAAAAGACAGAGTCATCATTTTCCTCAGGCTGTCCTTGAGCTCACGGGGGCACCACAAAAGTACAGAATGGACACTGCCAGATCAGGGTTGGGAAGAGATGGAGGGGGCTTCAGGTGGGCAAATGTGGCAGTGTTGATAAACAGGAAACCACAGCCAGGTGAGGGAGGCAGGTGGAAAGGCTTTGTGCTGTCCCTGCTCAGAGGGATCCTCAGCACAGCCCTGAAGATCTGCACATAGGAGAAAACAATGAACACAAAACACAAAAAAGCAAAAGCACTAAAAGCAAGAAGCCCAAATTCCTCAGGCATTTGTCTGAGCAGGAAGCTTGAGGATCTGAGGTATTTCTGAAAGAACTGGCCCAGGTGAGACAGAGTGGAAAATCCCTAGGTAAAAAATCCATTTTGAATTAGGTTAAATGTCCAACAAAGGGTGAAAAGCCTGTAGCCTCAAGCTGGGAAAACTGCAAGACAGAAATAGTAGCCAGACAAGAGACAGACAGACAGAAGAAAAACAGAAAATAATGCAAGGCCGGTCAGCCTGACCCAGGAATTCTTTCTGATATGAAAAACTAGCGACAAATGTCAATGCATAATTTGTAAAAATGAATATGTATGAATCTATTGTGAAACTGTATGCATATGCATTTGAAAGAAAGATAAAAGGGGACCAGAAGTTCCCAGGGTGCACATGCCTTTGGGAGTACTAACTCTCCATGCGTCAATGCTGCCAATGTTTGTGTACCAGCTCTGTGTGTGTTTTTGGAATTGTGAGAAACATTTTCTTCTCTCAAGAAATCATTCTGGTGAGCCAGGCAGGAGGGGGAGATACTTTCTGTCTCCATCTCTGTCCCTGCAGGGGAGGGGGGACAGACAGACCTCCTAGGCACCCCAAGATTTCCTGGGGGAGGCTCCGTCTCAGTTTGCCTCCTGCGAAGGACAGACAAGAACCTGCTGAGGTGTGGAGGAGGATACGGCATGTATTGAGGGGCCCCAGGGGGAAGAAAAAGAAAAAAAAAAAAAAAGGAAAAAAAAAAGAGATATGGGAGTAAATCACTCAGAGACGTCTGGGTGCAGCTGATGGAGCAGCTGTATTAAAAGGATTAAGAAAGGGGCCACATTGTTCTGATAGGGTGGAACCACTAGCGACCCTGGGGGTGGACAGTGTGTGTGTGTGTGTGTGTGTGTGTGTGTGTGTGTGTGTTATCTTAGTGTGGTAGTCGGACACTGTGTGGTTGATCATCGTGTAATTAGTGCATTGTGTTTGTTGTCGTACAAGTGTATGGCGTATGGTGTATAAAAAGAAGCATATCTACAGTGCTCTGCAGTGGGGGGTTTCCTACCCGCAACTGGAGGGCAGAGTGAGCACTGGCCAGGGAGCAGGCCGTGGGGGCAGGGCAAAAAGCAGAAGAAAAAAGTGGAAGCCGTGGGTGAGCATTAATTGAGTAAAAAAGTGATTTGTGGTGTAGGGGATGCACGGTTTCACCATGGCTAGGGCAACTCAAGGGTTCCTCTGCCCCGGTGGTTTGGACTCGACCCCTGGGAGTTTGTGAATCCTGTGAATTGTTGGATAGATAGGGGAATGAACGACTTTATTTGGAGGGACTCTACTGGACTTCAGCTGGTACTATAGTAAGTCTGAACTGGGAACAGCCTGCCATAGGTTTAGAACTCCCTGTGATAAACAGAATAGCCTACCTCTGTGGGCAATTCCTGGGAGCCTTTGGTGCATCCAGAGGCTGGCACACAAGCGTGGGTATTTTTTGCAGTGTGGGTTTGTGAAAGACAACAGTATTGCTGTTCTAGTAAGCGTCAGGGCACATGCCCTGGGTGTAAATTAAAACATCTTAATCAAGCTAATCCAGAACCTAAGATCTTAAAAGCTTGTGTGTGGGAAATCACATCTGGTACCTGCCACCTGTGTGTGTGGGGGAGGACTGGGAAGCTACTGTAAAGTACTGTGAAGAGAGGTTTGGGTGGAGGCGAGACAGGGCAAAGAGAAGGAAATAATAAGAACTAACCAGAGCAAGGAAGTCCCTCAGGCAAGCCCCTTGGGTGCATCTTGGCCCACTGGAAGGAAGTCACCAGCAGGAGGCTCTGAGAAATAAAGATCTAATCCAATATTGCACACAGCTGGTGGCCACTGTACAGGCTGGGGGGACTGGGAGATGGCCACCCACTAAACCTTAGATTATGATACCTTACTGCAGTTGATGCTGTTTTTAAGATAAGGAAAGTAAATGGGATGAAGTTTTTTGTATGCTGATATGTTTTTGTTTTAAGAAATCCCAAGAATGGCAAAGGGACTGTGGGATCAGGCTGCCCCTCAGATCCACTGGTCTTGGCCCTTGAAAAGGAAAAAACAAGGCAAAAGAAAGCAGATTAAATGTTGCTGTTCAGCATGTAGTATAGGACAACAGTGTATGAGATCAGATAAGGTTTATCATTCTGAGAACAAGAATGAGATACATTTGAGTGGACAAAAGCTCCTCCTAGAAGAAGGAGGGCTGTGGATGGGACTCCCTAGAGACTGAAGCTAGGGCTGAGGCTGAGGCTGAAGCTGAAGCTGAAGATGAGGATGAAGGGAGGAACCTCCCAAAAAAGAAGGAGGACTCAGGGGAAGGCACATCCACTAGAACTGGCCCCACCCCTGGTAGTCCAGTTGCATCTAGAACTAGGAGGCAAGTAGTGTTACAGGCCCCTCTGCAAGAGGCAGTGGGACCAGAAGGAAAAAAATTAATGATTAAAGTGCCATTTACCACTCTTGATTTAGAGGCATGGGAAAAGATTGCTAGAATTATTGGGATCCAATAGATGCCTTCACTGATATGTTATCAAAAACACAAAAACAGCTGATCTTAAAGACAGAAACAGGGAAAAACTTTGCGAAGAATTTTAAAGACAGGATTTCTGCAAAAGATGAGACACTGCATAATACTACAGCTAGATATAAAGAACATTTCCCCCTCAAGACCCAGAATAAGATCCTAATGTGTCAGCAGAAGTAAAAAGAAATTAGCAGAGTATCAAGAGTGGATAGCAACAGGGGTGGAAAGAGCTATTCCAAAAACCATAAATTAGTCTGCCTTATATTCCCTTCAAGCAAGTAGTTTCTGAGACACCATCTGATTCTCTAGGAGTTTTCCATTTAAGGAACGCTATGTGTTGTTTTTTCATGCATCATTAGATCCAGAGTCTGAGATAGAGATAAATCAGCTAGTTAATAATTTTGGGCAGTAGTGAAGGAGATATTAGACCCACATCACTGGGCCTGATCAGAGCAACTGGGAGCACGCTACAGCAAACGCATCATACTGGGGACTGATCATTGATCTAGGAAGCAACTGAACCACGCTGGAGGCAGCTTGGGACCATACTGGGAGAGATTGGAAGCAATCACTATAATTAATTCACACTGAGGCTGGCATGTGACTGGGATCAAACTGAGCCACTGGGATCATATATAGACGAAAAGGAGTGACTGGGATCACTGGCCACTGGGAGCAACTGAGAGAAACTGGGATCAT
>JALJVW010002692.1:0-12412 GCA_024865655.1 Emberiza elegans
CTCCCAGTATGGTGCCAGTTGAACCCAGTTGTCCCTTGTATCATCCCCATCACTCCCCGCATGATCCCAGTTCTTCCCAGCATGGTCCCAGTGTTGAAGATTGCAATGCAAGATGTTTTCAATTACCATCTGTATGGCAGGTTACCTTTGTCAAGTGGGCAGTTTGCCTTATCTCTCTCTTTGAGTGACCACATTCACACCTCCCTCGGGAGGGGACATCTGCTGATAACAGACTACTGAATGTCACTGCATGACTGATAAGAACGGTAACATCCCATTGTGAGATGCTCCACCCAGAAGGAAGAGCCAAGCATTGCTACCCAAGTATAATCCAGAGGTTTTTGAGACACCAGCACGGCTTTCTCCACAATATTCCCCAGAGGAACAGCAGCTGCCTCTTCTTCTACTGGATCTTCAGAGGAAGAATACATCCTTCTCTACAGGACCTCCCCTTGCTCCACAGAACCACATCTGATACTTCAGGAGGACTGCAGCCACATTTCCAATTGGACTGCCACCAACACCCCACAGGGTGTCAGGTTGGGTTTGACTCTGTCAGTGTTGTTCTAGTGTACTGCATTGTTTTATTTAATCTTTAATTTTTTTTCTTTTCCCTATTAAAGAACTGTTATTTCCTGCTCCCATATTTTTGCCTGAGAGCCCCCTTAATTCAAAATTTTTAGCAATTCAGAGGGGTGGGGAAGGTTTACATTCTCCATTTCAGAAAAGGCTCCTGCCTTCCTTAGCAGACTCCTGTTTTTCCAAACCAAGACAATTGCCTTGATCTAAATTTTCTTATTAAATTGTAATTCTGGTTTAGACTCTCCCCCTTGTTTGCCTTCAATCCAGTACAAAACTCAATGTACTCATCCCTTGTTTTCATCCCAAAACAGATTTACCAATCCCCAAACCTTCACCAGATGGAGGAGGAGGCAGTGAGGAAGACAAAGATGCCCCAGGACACCCAGGCAGGTGAGGAGGAAGTTACTTCCCCTTTCCCTCTCTCTCCTGCTCCATCTCCCAGCCCAGCATGGCCCCCGGCTGCAGGACAACCCTGGTGCCAACCCCGTCCTGCCAGGGATGCACTGGGGGGATCTCCTTCCCCTTCCCTCTGAGAGGTAAATCCCATCCTGTCCTTGGCCTTCCTCCCCCAGTGAAGAAGCTGAGGATAGAGACCAGGGAGGACAAACCCCTGCATGAGAACCTCATGGAAGAGGCCGTCTTGGGTGACTCCGTGGCACAGGTATCCAACAGTGAAGAAAAGCCCCAGAGATCCTGCAGGAGGAGGGGCTCCAAACCCAGGCCAGGGTTCTCAGAGGAGGAAAGACCCACCCTGGGCCAGGAAGGTGGACAGAGCTTCAGCCAGAGCTCACAGCTGGTGGTCCATGAGCAGCTTCATGATGGGGAGAAGCCCTATAAGTGCTCAGAGTGTGGGAAGAGCTTCAGGCACAGCAGCACCCTGATCAGCCACCAGATGATCCACACTGGGGAATGGGCCTACGAGTGTGGGGAGTGTGGGAAGGGCTTCAGCTGCATCTCCAACCTTATGATGCACCAACGCATCCACACTGGGGAGAGGCCCTACCAGTGTCCCAAGTGTCAGAAGAAGTTTCAGACCAGCTCTGATCTCCTCAGGCACCAGCAGATTCACACGGATGAGAGGCCCTTCCGCTGCCCTGAGTGCGGGAAGGGCTTCAAACTCAACTCCAACCTCATCATCCACCAGCGCATCCACACTGGGGAGAGGCCCTACGAGTGTCCCCAGTGTGGGAAGAGGTTTCAAACCACCTCAAATCTCCGCCTGCATGAGCGCATTCACACTGAGGAGAGGCCGTTCCACTGCCCTGACTGCGGGAAGGGCTTCAAACACAACTTCACCCTCATCAGGCACCGGCGCATCCACACCGGGGAGAGGCCCTATGAGTGTCCCCAGTGTGGGAAGATCTTCACCAGCAGCTCTCACTTGACCAGACACCAAGGGAGCCACTGGTAAGGGAAGCCCTGCAAATGCCCCAGCTGCAGGAACAGCTTCATGCACCGCTCCAGCTTCATCCCATTAGAGGGCCCACATTGGTAAGAGTCCTGGAGATCCATGTTCCCCCATGATCCATGCTGGGAAGACACATGTACCTTCTCCTGTCCCTGTAGATGATGTGATGTGGGATTGAGGAACATGAGGCTGTGGCCATGGCCCTGTCATTACATTCAGTCCCACCTCAGGTCATTGCCAGGGGCAGGAAAGGGACTCTCTCTTTCCCTCCCTGAGGAGAAGGGTGTCCTTTCCAGGAAGGGGAAATTGTGGCCAGAAAGACCCAGTGAGTTGTGTTGTAGTTTTCCCTGTAAACAGTTTGACTTATCCCTTCTGTTATCAATATTGTTTCTGTTACTGTTTGTTCCTTATCTCGTTGCTGTTCCAAATAAATTGTTCTTATCCCAGCCTGGGATCTTTGCCTTTTGTGCTTTTCATGGGAGGCGGGAGGGCACCGAGGGCAGCGCGGTTTTAGCAGGAGCAGGAAATTGGGGAATCCCTTTCCTGAACCCTGGCCCATGGAAACGGAGAATCCCAGCTGGTCCCAGGCCTGGTGGCCATGGCAACAGCCTTGGGAGTGGGTCCCTGGCTGGGGCTGTGGGAACCTCTTCTCTCTGGCACCCAGGGACAGGAGTGGAGGGAACGGCTGCAGCTGAGTTGGGGCAGGCTCAGGTTGGATGTCAGGAAAAGGTTTTTGCCCAGAGGCTGCTGGGGCCCTGCCCAGGCTCCCCAGGGAAGGGTCCCAGCTCCAGGGCTCTCTGAGCTCCAGCAGCGTTTGGACAGCGCTGCCAGGGCCAGGCTGGCATTGTTGGGGTGTCCTGTGCAGGGCCAGCAGTTGGACTCAAGGATCCTGATGGGTCCCTCCCAGTTCAGCCAATTCTGTGGTTCTGGGATCCCATGAGCCTGGGGATGGGGCTGCCAATGGTTGCCATGGCAATGGGCCCTGGCTGCAAGCCTGAGCTGATGTCCATGGCAACCATCCCTTGCATGGAGTCTCCATGGAGCTGCCAAGGGACTGACCATAGCAACAGGGGGCTGGGGATGGTTGCCATGGAAACTGACCCTAGCAACATGGGGCTGGTGATGGTTGCCTGCTAAGGATCAGATTTGTCACAGGCCCTCAGAGGGGTTCCATGGGGACTTTCCAAGAGTCTCCAGGCTGTTCCAGAGCTGGAATATCACAGGCAGAGATAGGGGCTCCATAGAGAGCTCCTAGGGTGTTGTGTTGTGTTCAATTGGTTTGCCCCAGTTTCCCCTCTGTTTGTAAAATGGTTCTGCCCAAGTTCATTTTCCCGCTTCTAGTTCTGCCAATCCTCCTGTCATATTATGTATCTTTTGGTTCCCCTCCCTCCCAGCTTCCTTATGTGGTTCACTCTCCTCCCATTTTCCCTCCCTGGCCCCAGTCAATCACTCCCCTACTCCTCCCTATTATCCAGAAAGTTCCCTCTCTTGGGGTCATGATTGGCTGTGGGACCAGGCCCCACCTTCCTATATCCTTACTGGACTCCCCTTGTCATTTTCGATGGTTTCCATCCCTATGAGTTACTTTGGACTCCCTCCCCCGACCCTCTGAGTCTTTAAAAACTTTATTTCTGTGAGAGGAGCCTTTGTCAGTTTGACTCTGAGCAGGCAATAAACCTGACAGTCCCCAGTGGTGTCGGCTCTCTGTCTCGCCTCTTCTGCAGCCAAGCTCTATCTAAAGCAGCACGATCTGCGTCATGATTAGACACAGCCTAAGGCCTTTAACCCAAAGGGTGTTCGTAGGAGCAGTTCTGGGGGGGCCCTGCCACCGGGACTGACTCCCAACTGCTGCAGTGGCAGCTGGCCTCCCTGCTTATTTGGAGCCCATTTGGATTTAAGGCCTGCTGGCCCAGCTGCAGTTTGGGCCCAATGGGCCCCACTGACCATCTGGACTCCGGACCCCCGCGGGCCGAGATCATCAGATCTCCCCAGCATTAAAACTACCCTCGGTAGTAGCAGACTCCGTTTGGGAGTAGCGCTCCCGAGGGGTGCAGGACCGCAACTCCACGCACCTGAGGAGGGTCCTGCAGGCAGACCCTGTCTGCTGGGGTTTTCCAGCTGGTCCAAGGTAAGTATCTTACCCCCTGCCTTTTAGACTTTTCCCACTCCTTCGTGAGTTTTCTTTTCTTAAAAAGTGAACTGCTCAGTTCCTGGCAGGGTCCAGTGGGTGTCACTTCTGTTTGTTTTAATCGTCTCCTGGGCAAGCAGTTTTTAACATCTGAGTTGTTACTCAAATATGGGTGCTAAGTTGAGTACATCTCAAGAGAGTCAGGATATCAAGTTAAAAGGTTGTTTAGTTGGGGGCCCAGGGAACAAAACTGAGTTGAAAAAAGTTGGTTAAATGGGTTTCTTCCAGTTCCTGAAGCTTCTCCAGAGCATGTTAGGGCCCCGCGTTTTTGGAAAGTTGTTTAGATAAATTGTGAAAAAAGGCCAGCTCTGGGAAGCCCATTTGTCATCTACCGGGGCAAGCAAGAGGCTAATTTGTGCCCACCAAGGGGGAACTGAGGAAAACCCATCCCAGGGGACAGGGGCTGCCCCCAGTTTCCCAGGTTGTTTGTCCTCCCCTCTTCACCCCTTTCCCTAGGTCTGAACCCTTGAGGAGCATTGTGAGGTACTCAAGAAATCAGAGGTGGGCATCTTCCTGCCCCTGTCACTGGGATTGGCCTTTCCCCCAAGAGTCCTGGCCAGACTCTCCTGATCTTGGAGCATTCCTACCCTTCCCCAATTCCCCAGTTACAAAACCCCAGTTTGTCAGGTTTGGATTTCGCCTCAAGATGGCTCCCATGGAGCCCAAATGGAAATCTACACTCATTCAGTTCCGCCATCACCCCTTCTTCATCCCATAACCAATTTCAGTCCCAAACCAACCCCTTTGGTCCTATTTTTCCTCCCTTTCAAAGACCTTGGAAGACCCTCCCATCAAGATGAGGTTTGGAGGCCTCATCCCACATCACCCAGCCTTCTTATGTCGGGGGTCTCGATTCCACCTGGGGACAGGAGAAGAGTAACATGGCCCTGAGGTGCCGTCACCTGTCCAGTCCTCCAGCCACACCTCCATCTTCCTCCTTCCGGGTTCCCACTCCTCCTTCCAGTTCCCACGGCATTCTGGGGGAGGTCAAACTGGGCAGGGAAGGCCCCAACTGCCAGGGCAGGGGTCACCTTCCATCATAGTAGGGAGGGGGACCTGGAGGCCCAATGGGTGCCTCTTTGTCACAGCAGGAGATCAGGAACTGTGCAAGGCCCAGAAGGATTCTCCCGTGATAGTGAGTACCTGGGACTCCTTCGGTCAGGTTTGCTCAGGGGAGATCTGGTCCCTATGGACCCATCCGGTCTCTCTTCTCCAGCCTCCTGACCCTATGGAACTTAGAGTCTGGGAGATTGGGTGGAAGAGGGAGGTAGTGGAAACCCTTCCTCTCTCTGTGGGCAAATCCATCCACTGGGACCAGGTCGATTCGGAAGGGTGGGCCCCTGTTCTCATTAAAGTCATGCTGTCTGGGCACAGGCTGAACTGGACCTGGAAAGGGGCAGCTCCTGCCAGGGCATTAACATCAGCTCAGATGTTAGCAGCTCTGTGCACAGCTGAAGAGCATTTTTAAACTTCCATCCCCTCACCACCCAGGTTGAATTCGGTGAAATGAAAACATCACTAACGAACCTTTTCTACATTCCCAGAGGGACTGATTAAAAAGAATAGTAGACATACAGGTCAAGGTGAAGCAGCCAGAGAAGCTGTGTGCCAGCCAGATGGCTTTGCAGAACGCCAATCCTGCATGCAAAGAAGCCATTTGACGCTTCCTTGGATCCTAAGCCCACCATAGAATCGATGATTGAAGTATGCGAAGAAAGTAACTATAACATCAGCAGATCCTGACCTTAAGTCATCCCCCAGGCTGAGAGCCTCGGTGGCCTGTGACGATTCAGCCTTTCCTGACACCCTGGGAAGCCGTTGCTTTTGTGATACATCAACGACAGAACCGCCGAACGGAAACCCGCATCGTGCCACCTCTGTAACAAGTTAGGACATTGGATGCCTCAGTGTCCTCTGAAACTAGAGTTTTTACAATCAAAAAAAAAAAAACAAGCTGCAGGAATCAGGGCACCACCCAGACAAAAACTAGGGTGCAAGCAGCCCATCCCCATGGTGACATTGACATAAATAAGCATCATTGGCAAAATAACAGTGAACAGGGGAGGAGGAGGAGGAGTGACATCCAGAGTTGGCTCTGTGATGTGACTGACTTTTCTAACAAACAAACTGCACCGGACTGGTCTGGCCTTCCAGGCCTCACACCACAACCTGTCCTAACCACCTTCTCTCATTCCCCCCTTACAGGTTGCAGCTGACCCGACCTTTCCACCTCAGAGATACCCACTTCCACCTGGTATCGGTTTCCCAGAGTGTCCCGGACATTGGGAAGAGGTTCAACGTAGTAAGTGGGTTGTTGTCGGAGACACAAAATACACTCCAAAAGATTTATGTATCATTCCAGGTCTAATAACATCGGACCTAGAAAATTCCACTTAGGACTGTACTGTGTCCGTCCCTCTCTTCCTCCCCAAGGGCCAAATAGTAGCCCAGGCGTTTTTAATGCCTGAGTTCAACTCAAATTCCATCATATCCCCGTCCACAGGACAGCCCGGACGGTAGCATGGATCCTTCAAGTTTGGGGAGGGAGAAGCCCTGGATAACATGTCAGTTATCCCGGGTGGCAACACCAAAGCAGTTAGGGGACTTTTTTGGACACAGGGGCAGATGACGATCATTCCCAAATCGGGAATGGCCGTCACATTGGGAATTACAAAACGAGCAGGACACGTACAGGGCATAGGGGGTCTTCAATTGGCACAACAATCAAAGAGCATGTGCAAATTGAGGGGCCAGATGGGCAATTGGCTTCAGTGCGCCCATTTGTGTTGGACTATACGGAACCCCTGTGGGGAAGGGACCTTTAGCCCAATGGGGAGCCAGAATTGACCTCCCAGTTGCTCCTCAGGTTTTTCAGGCAGCGGTCACTGAAGAGCGCCCTACCTGAAACTGAATTGAAGTCTGATAAACCAGTACAGGTAGTACAGTGGCCGCTAAATAAACAAAATTGAAAGGCGCCAACGAGCCTGTTCAGGAGCAGCTACTTAAGGGTCATCTGGTGGAGACCATGTCTGAATGGAACTCCCCAGTTTTGTCATCAAGAAACCCAACAAAGAGAAGTGGCGGCTCCTGACCGACCTCCGCCAAATTAACAACATCATCGAAGATATGGGTCCCCTTCAACCAGGGATGCCATCCCAGCGATGCTCCCCCCAAAATTGGGATTTGGCCGTCATAGACATCAAAGATTGTTTCTTCCAAATTCCCCTGCACCCTGACGATGCCCTGACTTTTGCATTCACGGTACCCTCCATCAACCATGAATCCCCAAATGGCCTACCATTGGCGAGTCCTCCCTCAAGGCATGAAGAACAGCCCTGTGATTTGCCAATGGTACGTATTTTCCTTGCTGTCCCCATTCGTGCAGTCCTCGAGGATGTCACCATATTACATTATATGGATGACATCCTCGCCTGTGCTCGAACAACGACTTACTTACCCATGCGCTTGACCTGACAATCAGTGCATTGATTGTTGCAGGATTCGAGCTGCAAGCGGACAAAATTCAAAGGATGCCACCCTGGAAATACCTGGGCCTTGAATTACTAAGCGGACCATTGTTCCGCAAAAATTGGCAATCAATACTAATGTTCGGACCCTAGCTGATGCCCATCAACTGTGTGGGTCTTTAAATTGGGTGAGACCTTGGCTGGGCATTTCAACAGAAGACCTAGCCCCCCTTTTCAATTTGTTGAAAGGGGGGAGGAGCTATGTTCTCCCAGACCTCACCCCAGAGGCTCAGGTAGCCCTTGAGAAAATCCAGAAAACCATTTCGGCCAGGCAGGCTCATCGATACCATCCGGGCCTGCCATTCAAATTTATCATATTGGGGAAAGCTGCCACATCTTCACGGGCTGATACACCAATGGGACAAGACCCTAAAGGATCAGAACTCGGAAGACCCTCTTGATCATAGAGTGGGTTTTTCTGAGCCACCATCGATCCAAAAGAATGACAAGGCCACAGGAGCTGGTGTTGAACTGATCCGGAAAGGAAGATCTCGGATCAGGGAGCTGGCAGGCTGTGACTTTTCATGCATTCACATTCCAATTCAATTAGACTCGGGCCCATAAAAAGAAGACCATGGATGAATTATTTGAGAAAAACAAAGATGTCCAATTTGCTCTAGATAGCTATACTGGCCGGATTGCTGTTGATCGGCCGCCCACAAATTGTTCAATCTGAGTTTAAATTGTCCGTGAAAAGGATTCAGAGCAGAACCCCTCTGATGCCCTGTTTTTTACAGATGCCGTCGGAAGATCTCACAGAGTCTGTTATGGGAAGATCCTCAGACTCAGCGGTGGAGACTGCGTTGCTGCCATTGTGGAGGTTCTCCACAAGTTGCTGAGTTAGAATGATCAAACAGGCATTCTGAGAGGTTCTCTGAACCCTTCAATCTGGTTACAGATTCTGCATATGTAGCCGTGCAGTTTCTAGAGCGGAATCACAGTTCTCCAGGAAGTCTCAAATCAAAGTCTATTCAACTTGCTCTCAAGATTAGTTGATTTAGTCTCACGAGAGCATCCTTTTTATGTGATGCATGTGAGGTCACACACAGAATTGCCTGGGTTCATCGCCGAGGGCAACCGGAGAGCTGATTCTGGTTGCTTTGCGGTCATGATGTTTCCGCTCCCAGATGTGTCAATGCCAAGCTAAAATCAGCCACCAGCTCTTCCACCAAAATGCGCCTGGCCTAGTCCGACAATTCGGCCTGACTCAAGAACAAAACAAAAGGCGATTCACACACATGTCCCCAATGCCAAGCTCACCAGATGCCAACCATCACAGCCGTGGCTAATCCCTGAGGTCTGGTGAGCTGTGAAAGTTTCAGATGGACGTGACACATCCCGTCTTTTGGGAGGTTGTGTACGTCCATGTATCCGTGGATACTTTCTGGCGCTATCTTTGCTTCTGCCCACAGGGAAAGGCAGCGGATGTCCAAAAACACCTTCTTCAGGCGTTCGCTGTCTTGGGCATCCCTAAGGCCCTCAAAACAGATAATGGACCAGCGATATGCCTAGGGAGGCAGAGCTTCCTGAAAGCAATGGGGAATTGAACATAAAACCGGCATCCCCTATTCCCTGACAGGCCAAGCCATGGTAGAGAGGGCCACCAGAGCCTCAAAAGAGTACTAGAACGTCAGCGAGTGGCTGTGAAGGTGGAGTGCCCCCACGTTAGGTTGTCGAAGGCGTTATATACCATCAATTTCCTCAACTGCTCTTTCGATAACCTGAACCTCCAATAGGTGGGCAGCACTTTGGTAACCATGAGTCAGCTGCAACTAAAGACCAGACCCCGGTTTTGATAAAAGACACAGAAACTTGGCGGACGGAAGGGCCCATCCTTCGACCTGGTCACTTGGGGAGAGGATATGCTATCCACCCCCCTCGGGACCCAGGTGGATCCCATCAAATGGGTCAGGCCCTTCCTCCCACTCCCAAGACAACCAAACCGGTCCCACAGGATGTGGTCACATGCTGGAAGGAAAAATCCTCCCTTTAATATCCCCATTCCTTCCGATACCAACTTTAATTGAGGTTGAACCCTTTCCTTTACCAATTTTTCCTCTGAACTCCATTTGTTTTTGAAACCAACCATCCCTTTATCTCCTCCTCCTCCTCCTCCTCTGAATTGAACTTTATTTGGGGCAGAACCTTCTTTTAAGTTTCTCATCAGGCCAAACCATTTCTTTTGTATTTTAGTTCATCTACTCGTCTCCCCAACAAGCCCGTATCATCGCTGATGGCTCCCAACTCAGCCTTCTGTCCTAATGATAGTCTGACGGACTCGTGATCACACCCCGGGATATGGATCGTCCCCAGCCCAAGGTCAGGTGTGCCTCATGCATTTTGGCTCAGGCCTAGGACAAGATCACATCTGCCTAGACACAAGCCCAGCAGAAGACCCGATGTCGTCTTGCCTGCACTGGGGGATCCCTTTTTCTCCAGGCGAGTTCCCCCTGCCTTTAAGTCATCCCTGTGCCCCTATTTTGGCCCAGAGACAATCCCTTCAGTTTTGACACGAAAATTGCCTGGAGAAACGGGCCAAGAGGCTGGCCCCTCATGAAATGAGCCCGTGGAATTAGAACTGCTCGGATCTGCTAATCAATGGGGACAATCTGTTTTCAAGTCCCCGATTCCCATTTTACCAAACCCAAAGAAGGGCAATCTGATGGTGAAGCAATCAAAGAGCTTCATCCAAGCTCATCAGTGGTGTGCGGGTGACTTTGAAAGTCAATGCACCTTCCACCACCGAGAAAGAGCCCCCTTCCTAGGGGAGCATTTTTCATTTGTGGCAACTGAGCATGGGCAGGCATCCCTCTCGCCTGATCGGAGGTCCCGTGCACAATTGGGAAGCTGTCATGGTTTACCCCCAACCTGGAAACAAATTGTTGGTGAAAACTAAGAGCATCCACATCTGGATTGGCCAGATCTAAAAAGAGATCTCAAAACTCACATCAGATTGTGACGACAAAATTACCCATTGATCAGAAACCAAAAAAGCTATCGTATGGACCTGTTATTGCCCTGGGTATCAGTGGCGAAATCTCTCCAGGAGAATTGGGCCACCCAGAGTGTTGGGTGGAAACAAGCCAACATTACATCAGCTGCCTTTCGGACCTCTAACGGATGAGGAAACAACGAGGAAGGCGACACTCCAAAACAGAGCAGCAATCGATTTTCTACTACTGCTGCACCATCCAGCTGTGAAGAGTTTGAGGGTCTCTGCTGCATGAACTTGTCATCAGAGCTGAAGACGCCAGACATTCGATACAGCGCATGCAAGACATGTTACACCAAATAAAACAAGAAACATCGGACTGGCTGGGGGACATTTTAAAAGTTGGGGCCTTAGCAGATGGACCAGTTCAATTCTAGAGACTGTTTTAAGGTTGTGTTTGGACTGATTTTTATTTTAGTTGTTATTTCCATCATTCGAGGAAGCTGGTCAAAAACTTGTTGATTAAACTATTCCCTCAGGTCATTAAACCAGGTGGGAAGCCCCACAGCGAAGCTGTAGGAAATGACCAACGTCTCGGTAGGAGGCATATCAAGCTGGAAGATGACGCAGTTGGTCAGATCCCCCCTTTTTACCCCTGGATTGTATTATTGTTTGAATTCTTGTTTTGACCAGCCCCATGTCACTTCTTTTTTTTAAGTGGGATTTTGCCTCTTTTCTTTTCTTTTCTTTTAAAACAAAAACGGGGAGATGTTGTGTTGTGTTCAATTGGTTTGCCCCCATTTCCCCTCTGTTTGTAAAATGGTTCTGCCCAGGTTCATTTCCCGCCTCTAGTTCTGCCAATCCTCCCTGTCATATTAGTGTATCTTTTTGGTTCCCTTCCCTCCTGCTTCCTTATGTGGTTGTACTCTCCTCCCATTTCCCACCCCTGGCCCCAGTCAATCTCCCTACTCCTTTTGTTTAGAAAGTTTCCTCCCAGGGAGTCATGATTGGCTGTGGGACCAGGGCCCCATCCCCATATCATTTTTACTGGACTCCCCTTGTCATTTTCGATGGTTTCCATCCCTATTGGTTACTTTGTGTGCGGGGCCCCCGACCCTCTGATACTATCCCCCCTATAAGCCCCAATGTTACAATTTTGGGGTCCTCCCTGTCGGACTGGGGATGGGGGCAATAAACCAGATGACAGTCCCCAGTGAGTGTCAGCTGCTCTGTCTGAGCTCTGCTGCAGCCAAGCTCTATCTACTGCAGCACGATCCCTCCCAGAACACAGCCTGAGGCCTTTGACGCCAAAGGGTGTTGCTAAGGAACAGGTTTCTGGGGCCCTGCCACCGGGACTAGGGACTTCCCAACTGCTGCAGTGGCAGTTCCGCCCTGCTAGCCGGACGCATTTGGATTTAACTTCCATGGACCCGCTGCACCAGGGTTTTCTGGGATGGTAAAGAGCCGTGGTGGTCAGAGGCAGTCACACCAATCCATGGTGACATCCAGGGGACCTTGGGCTGCCAAGGCACCGATCTGTCACAAGGCACTCACAGGGACTCCATGGTAGACATCCCAGGAGTCCCCAGGCTGCTAAAGAGCAGGATGTCCCCAGACACCTTCACAGGGGTTCCTGTCATGGGCACAGTGGGAGCTTTCAGGCAAAAGCTTTATTTTTTTTATTGGAGAAACTCCTGCTGAGTCATGAGATGGAGAAATGGCACCCAAAAAACCACCATGGATCCTCAAACCGCTGCAGGGCCCCTAGAGTTCTA
>JALJVW010002693.1:0-21845 GCA_024865655.1 Emberiza elegans
TTGAGTTTCCCCAAACCCACCTGCAATCCTATGCAGGTGAAACCGTCATTGTCCCTGCAGATCCTGGGCAAGGTCCCTTAAAGCAACAAAGAACCCGCTGGGCCCGGCACAATCCAAAATCCCGGGGAGCACTGGCCTATCCATCAGCTAACCCCAGCTGATGTGACTGACACAGGGAGCCCTGAATGTCATGGTCCCTGTTTGGGTGCCAAATGTCACAATGAGGGTGGCTGCAACAAACTTCTCTGGTTCCCTGACTTCAGGGTGAAGTTGGCAAAAATGAAAAGGAGAGGGTTCAGTGGAGTTGCCCAAAAAGAACTTTAGTAACAGGGTGAAAAACAATAAACATGGAGAAGTCACGAACAGTACAAGGGGCAAGATCCTAAGACCTGAGACAAAGGGGAAGCAACAACATGTACACTTGGAGGTAGAACACTCTAGCACAATAACCATATAGAAGAAACAAGTAACCAATAAACCAATAGGGGAGTAGAACCTGGACAAGTTATCATAACAACACTAAAGGCTTATGGGGGACTCTCAAGCTCACCCTAACTTAAACAAATCATTCCCAGGGCTTGAAACTCATGCCCAATTCTTTTGGGGTAAAATCTGGCTGACTCTGAGTTACAGCCAGGCTAACTCCCACACCGCTGCTTTGCTCTAGTCCCTTGGGACCATGTGACCCAAAAGAGCCGCAATGATGTCATTGGTTCCACAAGGCTCTACAGTGTCACATTGGTCCTTTGGATTCATGGTCCTCTGCAGTGCCACAATGGCCCCTTCATTTGACAAGGCTCTCAATGTCACATTGGTCTCCATAGAAAGGAAACCACGGAGCCCCCATGTTTCAGGAGCTGATGAACAGCAACCACCAGAGGCCAAGGCATGCCTGACCTGTCTGTCCTGGCAGGTTTCCTTGGAGCAACCCTTGGATATTTGAAATTATGGATATGGAGTCCTAATTTCAGGCATTTGTGCCTGGAGAAGAGGGACATTTTTCTTCCATAAAAAGAAAAGCAGAGAGCCCTTTCCAATGTTTGGAAAACAGGTGAGTTCTGGCACTCAGGAATCAAAGACCAGCCAGACCTGTCTGTCCTGGCAGCTTTTGTCTGGCAGTAATCCTTGAATACACCCAAATTTGGAGGTGGAATCCTAATTTTGGCCAAGGATGCCTGGAAAAAATGGACAATTCGTTTCCATAAAAAGAAATGCCCAGAGCCCCAGTGTTTCAGGGGCAGATGGGAGCAGCCTTCCACATTCCAAGGTCAGCCAGACCTGTCAGCTGACCCCTGGGAGGCCAAGGCAGCCACACCTATTTCATGTTCCCTTGGTTCCACAGGGCCCTGTTGTCGCTGTAGAGCGCGACACAGTACAGTAATACACGACTCCATCAGAAGGGTGAAAAGGGGCGTTTTATTAAACGAACATAACTTTTATAGTCTTTCCAGATATTGACACCCATTTAACACATATACAGTGCCCATTGGTCATAAAAGAGAAACAAGGTTCTCAGTAGACACTCAAAGAGCAACGTCACACTTGAGCTGGCCAGAGTCCATATCTCTCTTCTTCCTCTGGTGTCCATGGTAACGACCTTGGCATTCCAAGGAGGAGAGATACAGGGCTTCTCCTTATCTTCAGGAGGCCTTGCTGGCTCACAGAGACAACACAGAATGTCTTTCCCACAATTCCCCCTTTTTGTATTTGACCAGCAAATACAACTGCTAAGGACTTCTGCAGGGCCCTTGCAAAAATCCAAGCAGATGGAGGATCCATTCTTCATTCACTTACGAATAACCAACTTCTACCAACTCCACAACACACACACCCTCACAACCTCAAGTTCATATACAAAACACATAAAGACAGATCTTCAAATACCGTTACAGACCTTGCAATTCCCAGATGACACATTTGCAGCAGAATGACACCTTTGCCTCTAATCACTTTCTCCCACACAGAGTCAGAGACCAAGTCATCTGCCTAGTCACCACTCAGAACTAAGTAGCATCCACTTAACCTTGCAACTGGCTGCTGCTATCATAATGGACAACCAACCCAGTTGCTCAAAGTGTGGACTTCAGCTACTAGTTCAACTCCTATGCAAAGGCACACTTCTCCCTTAGGTACATCAAATTCCCCTATTTTGGGACCGTCGGTGACCTGCAGAAGGAGATGGTACAAGGCACACTTCTCAGTACTACCAACCTCTCTATAAGAGAATTCAAGAAAATGAAGCAAAAGTAACATCCGCTAACGTAACTTTTGGAATTTCAGTGTAAACCTATAACTCCCTTTTACTCTATCTTGAATTACCATCTTTACCACACATTCCTTGAGGGTCCATGCTTCCATCCACCTAATAACCAATACAATTACCTATTCATTTTGCTCTCACTGTAGAACCACTCATCCTGTCCTTTTCTGTGTGCTCCAAATAAGGTTTAACACAACGGGCAGAGACCCAACGAGGGCCATTTTCTGTTAAAACACATGCGTATCCTCTTCCCCATGTTACTAATTCTACTGGGCGGTCCATTTTTCCGTAATTAAATCTTTTACCCAAACCTTAATACCTTTTCTTGAAGTTTGGCTGTTTTGAATTCAAAGATGAAAATGATAGAATATAGAGAGACTTGTAAGTCAGGTAAAGGACACAAAAAGTTTAAGACATAAATAGCTTTGTCTAGTCTCGCTTGAGGCGATTCCTTCTGCATTCCCCTTTTGTTTTTGTACCTGGCGCTTCAACACACCATGAGCACGTTCAATTATTGCTTGGCCTGTCGGAGCATGAGGAATACCAGTAGAATGACCAACACCCCAGGCACGAAAAAATACTTGCAATTTCTTTGAAACATACGCTGGGCCATTATCCGTCTTTACATGTGATGGAACGCCTAAGATAGAAAAGGCATGGCAAAATGACGAATAACATCGAGCTGTTTCACCTGCCAATGCTGAAGCAACCATGGCATGGGAAAAGGTGTCAATTGTGACGTGAACATACTTTAAACGGCCAAATTCAGGCATCTTTGTAACATCTGTTTGCCATTCTTGCAGAGGGAGTAAGCCTCTAGGATTAGTACCGTAATATTGTGAGACATGAGACATATGACAATCAGGACACGAAGAAATAATTGACTTCGCTTCACTATGTGATAAGTTAAATTGCTGCCGTAGTGCCTGAGCACCCTGATGAAAAATTGGTGAGATAGAACAGCTTGCTGTAACACATTAGGCACCGTCTTTACTGCTGAGGCAGCCACAAGGGAATCCACATAGGCGTTACCTTCAACAAAGAATCCAGGTAGCGATGTATGGCTACGAATATGCATAATAAAATAAGAATGCTTTCGATTACGAATAACAGTCCACAATTTCAACAACATGACAAATAGTGGTTTCTCCTTTACATTGTACAACACAGCTTGATCCAACTGCTTTACTAAATTAGCAACATAAACAGAGTCAGTAACTATATTTATGGAGCTAGGAAATAAGGTAAATGCCAAAAGTACGGCACAAAGTTCAATTAACTGAGGAGACCCTTGTTGAACCATTACTTCATATTCCCAGTGGTCATCGGTCTTCCAGGCTACAGCAGCCTTTCCAGTTCTACCAGATCCATCTGTAAAAACTGTTGTACCTTCCACTGGTACTGAAGAACAAAGTTGTTTCCCCTGAAAAGGAATCTCCTTAGTAAAACTCAAAATAGGATGAGATGGTAGATGATATGCTATTTGACCTGTAAAGGAAGATAAAGCAGATTGCAGCTCGTGATTATTTTGAAAACACCACTCAAAATACCATTGTTGTACTGGTATGACAATAGTTACAGGATCACAACCTAAGATTTCATGGCTGCGTCTGCGACCTTTGATAATGATGTCTGCAAAAAGTTCATACAGACCTGGAGCGGTTTTTCGTGACCTAAAAGACAAAAATATCCACTCCAAAATATGCAATTTATCTTCCCATTTGTCATTACATTGACACAACAATCCACATGGTATTTCATTATCTCTTAAAATCAACCATTGTACACCAACAGAAACATCCAACCTGGTAACAAATTTAGATGTTAAAGCTAATTCAACTTCTTCTACAGCCTTTTTTGCTGCAGCAGTCAAATGTCTCTCATCGGTAGAGGAAGTTATCCCTGACAATAAGTCGTACAAAGGTTGCAGTTGATGATTGGTTATCCCCAAGTATGGCCTAAGCCAACCTATTGCACCAACCAATTTCTGCACATCAACAGCAGTTTTAATATCAATGTTCAGCTTTATAGGTTGAGGCACAATTTGTGTATTGGTGATTATCAACCCCAAATATTTCCAAGGTATCTGTCTTTGGACTTTCTCCGGGGCAATAACCAAACCAAAGGCCTCTAAATTTTCCCTAGCACATTGTTCGAGACCCAGCAATTGTTGTTTATTTTCAGAAGCCAACAAGATATAGTCCATATAATGATAGCAATAACAATTGCTGAATTGCTCTCGGACCTTAGATAAAGCCTGTGCCACAAACCACTGACAAATACTTGGAGAATTTCTCATTCCTTGAGGTAAAACAGTCCACTGATATCTTTGGTCCGGTTCCTCATGATTTAAAGAAGGCACCGTGAAGGCAAATTTTTCCTTATCTTGATCAGCCAATGGAATTGTAAAAAAACAATCTTTCAAATCAATGATAATTATTTCCCATCCTTGTGGAATCATTGTAGGTGTTGGGAGACCTGATTGTAAAGCACCCATTGAAGCCATCACAGCGTTTATCCGCCGCAAATCGTGTAATAGTCTCCATTTACCAGATTTCTTCTTTATTACAAACACAGGTGTATTCCAAGGGCTAAATGAGTTTTCAATGTGTCCAGCTAGTAATTGTTCTTTCACTAAGCTTCGCAGGGCAAGAAGCTTTTCAGTAGGCAGGGGCCACTGCTCAATCCAAACCGGCTTATCTGTCAGCCATGTCAAGGACACAACCGGACGTTTAAAGCCCTGCATCCCAGTGGCCCCTACTAAAAATCCGTTGTAATTTTAACACCCCATTGGGTTAAGCAATCACGTCCCCATAAATTAGGCTGAGCATTAGTAACATATGGTCTGATGTTAGCTTGTTGGCCTTCCGGATGTGTTACAGTGATCGCAATCGCAGATAAAGCACCAGCAGTTGACCCACCTAACCCAACAACTCCAAAGGTTGATTGAGTGAGAGGCCATGTTGGAGGCCAAACAAGCTGTGAAACTATAGTTACATCTGCTCCGGTATCAAGTAGACCTGATATTGTTGTAGTTTCTGGATGATATCCCTTAGCAGTGACCAAACATTGTATTACGGACGCTCATCTGTCACCTTGGAGTCCAGAGAACCTGAGGTGGTCCTGTAGATCCAAAACCTCCAGTGCCACGACTCCGGTCCACTACAGTTGGAACACAACTCATAAAAGGAACAAGTTGAGCAATAGAAGTACCTTTTGAATAACAACAGGAGGTTCACTAACAGACACCATAGCTTGAATTTGTCCCACATAGTCAGAATCAATAAGACCCAAATGGACATTAATACCTTGAATAGTGCTACTAGATCTTCCCATCAAAAAGCACTCAGACCTTGGCCTATAGCACCATGAGCATCAAGAGGCACTTTGCATATACCTCTTGTCAAGATAGTCACTGTTTCAGCTACTGGGTATATCAATCCCTGCCGAGCCTCTTGTGGCCCCTGTGTATCGGTCACAAATGGAGAGCTTTGCAGTGCTGGCAGGGCTCGTGATTGTCGCCGGGGTATTTGTATCTCCACGCGCCCCTTCGCGTTCCGCTTCCAGTTTCCCTGCGCTTGTCGACCACCTGAAAAAGATCTTAACTTACAAAATTTAGCAATATGGCCAAAGTTACCACAACGATGACAAGGCACTTTACTGGCCCAAACTACCCTAGAGTGTGCGCATCGTCCAGCAGTTTGATGGCATTGGGTCTTCACATGTCCTGAATGTTCACAAGCAGAACATTTGGGTGAGGACTTCATGACTCTTGCTAAAGCAGCCATTTTATGTTCAACTGAACCGACCTTTGAGCAAGCAACTACAAGATCAGACAGTGAGGGTTCTCCTGGTAAAGAATCAATAATTCTCCTACAATCGTCATTCGCATTTTTTTCTCGTGCTAGCTGTCTGCATAAAATTTGCCTCAACTTATCATCTTCTACTTGCTTCTCAAGGGCTGCAGCAACCCTCTCCACAAACTGCAGAAAAGGTTCCTTCACCCCTTGCTGGATGGTAATATATCTTGGTTTAGGAGCTGCCATCTCCATTGTCTTAAGCAAAGCACTCATACCCAGCTGCTGGGCCTGTGCAAGAACCAGGGGTCCCATCTTGCTTGCAAATCCGGATTAGAAAATGGTCCATTGCCCAGCAAGGCATCAGCTCCCACAGCATGACGTGGATCCTGCTGAGGTAACTGCATATTGTCCAATGCTACTCTTTCAACCATTTGTTTCCAGGTAGCTTGAAACACACCATACTGAACTGGCTGAAACAGAATCATAGCAAGGTGAACAATATCATAAGGTGCAAGTACATCAGCATTCAAAAACACGAATCAGTTGCATCACCTGTGAAGAGTTAACACCATACTGGTCTACTTTAGACTGAAGGTCCTACAACAACCCTCCATGAGAAAACCTGATGGCTGTCTTGTTGTCCTGAATTAGGAGCAGCTTTGAAAACAGGAAAAGCCACAGGCTCACCAGAAGCAGCAGCAGCAGTCATCCCCATCCTTTTAGGTAGACCTATTTTCTCTAACAAATTCCAATCTCCTACTTCAGCTGCTTTCATTCTTACATGCTCCCAGAAGTGCAAAGGATGTCGAGTAGTCACAGCCACCTGGCAAGGAGGGAGAGTCCAAGAAACAGCAGACCTGGATCTGCTATGAGGTTTAACAGAAACAGATTCCTGTGTCTTTTCAGATGTGCTTATAACCGGCAGTTCATCGTCAGAGCTGTCACTAGACAGGGCAGGACACAATGTTAAAGACTGCATTTGTTCAACAAGTTCTGGAAGGGGAAGGGTTGCGGCTCAGCGGGGGCGGGGGAAGAGACGGCTCAACAGGGGTAGAGGGCGGCAGAGGAAAGGCTGAAGGGGGGCAGAGGCAGAGGCGGGCGGACGGCTCAAGGGAAAACGGCGGGGGGGGCAGCCGAACCACGGGAGAGTGGGGAGGAACAGCCGACCTGGGAACCGGGGGACGGGAGGGGCAGCTGAGCCGCGGAGAGGTACAGGGGGAGCAGCTGGCCCAGGGAGGTGCGGGGGCAGCATGGCCCAGGGAGAGACAGAAGGGCCGCTGCCCCAGCCTGTTTTTCACTCCGCTTCTTCTGTAACTTCATTTTGCTAGTTGCTGTGCAGGCCTAAGATATTTTGATCTAAACACCAATTCTGCTAACTGTTGAGCAGGCGAAATATACACGGGCTTAACATAGTCTTTAGGAGATAAATACCGAGGAACAGTCCCAGCCTGCCGTTTAACTCTCACGATAGCAAACCCTGGGGAAGCTCCACAGCAGCTGCAGCTGCAGCAGCCTCCTCAGGGGAAGATACATCGACAGGCTCAGCCTCATCTTCCTCCTGTTCCTCTACTCCAGTTTCTTGCTCCAATTCCTGCTCCTCCAATTGCTCCTCTCTATCTTGCACTACTTTCCATTCCTTTAATGCCTCATACAACAGCCTCCAAGTAGCAGCCAAATCAACAATGGTCTTATCCCCTTAGATATCACTTCCCATAGTCTCTTTCCAACTTTTTTCCATGCCTGGACACTGAAAGCAGCGTCGGCATCAGCTTCAAAAATCCTGTGATTTACACCATATCAGTAAACTTCGAAGGGCATAATCAGAAGTTTGAACATTTTGTCTTTTCAATAGAGTTTTCCACGTGGACAAAACAGTAATTTCTTCCTTTGGTAAATTATTTCCCATTATTTTTCCCAATCGCTCACCTCTAATCAGACGTCTGAATTAGGTCCGGACCTTCGCAGCGTCCCTGCTGCCTTCACTCATATTTTTTATATAGGGTACCCTTCCAACTTTTTCTTCTATCTTTACAGTCCGTTATAATCACGGAGGACGGCCACCAGATGTCGCTGTAGAGCGCGACACAGTACAGTAATACACGACTCCATCAGAAGGGTGAAAAGGGGCGTTTTATTAAACGAACATAACTTTTATAGTCTTTCCAGATATTGACACCCATTTAACACATATACAGTGCCCATTGGTCATAAAAGAGAAACAAGGTTCTCAGTAGACACTCAAAGAGCAACGTCACACTTGAGCTGGCCAGAGTCCATATCTCTCTTCTTCCTCTGGTGTCCATGGTAACGACCTTGGCATTCCAAGGAGGAGAGATACAGGGCTTCTCCTTATCTTCAGGAGGCCTTGCTGGCTCACAGAGACAACACAGAATGTCTTTCCCACACCCTGTCACATGGTTCTCTTGCTTCCATGATGCCCTCTGGTGACATACTGGCCCCTTGGTTACACAAGGCCTTAAGGATCTTCATGGTCTCCATGGTTCCACAAGGCCCCATGTGTCATAATGATCTATTGGTTCCATGAATCCTCTCTGTGTCACCATTGCCCCTTGGTTCCATGGGCTCCAGCGGTGCCACAATGATCCCCTTGATTCCACACCTTCCCATAGTGTCATAACGGCCCCTTCCTTCCATGAGGGCCTGCAGGGTCAGAATGACCCTTTGGTTCCGTGGGGCCCCACAAGGTCACAATGGTCTCCATGATTCCATGGGGCCTTGCAATGCCACAATGCTGTCCGTGGATCCACGGTGTCCTGCAGGATCACAATGGCCCTTTGGCTCCATGAGGCCCTGAAATGCAACAATGGCCTCTTGGTTCCTCAAAGCCCTGCTGCTTTGGGACCATGTGGCCCAACAGAGCCACAATGATGTCCTTGGTTCTACGAGGCTCCACAGTGTCACAGTGGCCCCTTGAATCAATGGTACCCTGCAAGGTCACAATGTTCCCCTTGGTTCCACAAGTTCCTCCAGTGTAAGAGGTTCCACAAGGGCCTGCAGTGTCACCATGGCCCATTGGTTCCACAATCCTCCACAGTGTCACAATGGTCTCCATAGGAAGGAAACAAGTGAGCCCCGGTGGTGCAGGGGCAGATGAGAGGCAGTCACCAGAGGCCAAGGCTAGCCAGACTTGACTGTATGGGCAGATTTTGTCTCGGAGTAACCCTTGGATATAGACACTTTTAGATGCAGAATCCCAATTTTGGCCATGGGTGCCTAGACAAGAAAGACAGTTCTTTCCTATAGGAATAAAAGCCCAGAGCCCCTGTGCTTCATGGTCAGATGGGAAGTGGCCCTTGGCATGTCAAATTCAGTGGGACCTGTCAGACAGCCACCAGGAGTCCAAAACCAGGCAGACCTGTTCCATGTTTCATGGTTCCTAACACTCTCACAACGGTCTCTTTGATTCCATGAGGTCTGGCAATGTCACAATGGCTTCTTGGTTTCATGAGCCGCAACAGAGTCACAAGGTTCCATTGGCCCCACACAGCCCTGCTGTGAAACAATGGCTCCTTGTTTCTATGGGCCCCACAGTTTGATTACTGACCCTTGCATCCATTGGGCCCCTGAGTTGCACAATGGTCTCCTTGGTTCCACAAGGTTCCGTAGTGTCCTTGGATCCCCATTGTCACAACTGACCCCTGGCTCTGTGAGGTTCCATAGGGCCACCGTGGTCGCTGTCAGAGGCTGGATGAGATCGATGTCTCGAGACACCTTGGGATGCTCAGAATGCCCGTGTGGGGCCAGGGATGGGTCAGGCCTTGATTTGTGGTGGGACAGAGCCCCGCCCCTTGCCCTGGCCTGGCAGAGCTGTCAATCACAGAGCAGGGGCTGTGCTAATGCAACTCTGATTGGCCCAGCTGTCAATCAATCACACACCAGCAGCTGGTGCCTACCCTGACTCTGATTGGACAAGCAACTGGCAGTCCCACCCCAGGGGCAGGCCCATGAAGGCCCAGGGGGTTAAAAGCCAGAGCACTGGGCTAGCCCAGGGTCTGGATCCTGTTGTCTTTTGGGATTCCTCTGTTGGTGATGGTGGAACCCGAGCAGTTGGTACCTATGTGCGTGTCTTTCTATAGATCTTCTGTCTTTGTGTTCTCTATTTCTTCTCCTTCTAATCCTACTTACCTGGAACATTTTTGGGTAACTTAACATCTTAAGGGTAAAGGTTTTTAGGTTAAATGGGCTAAGTTAACAAAGTTAATGCTTTGATAAGAGGTTTATGTTGAAGTGGTTGTTGTATTAAGTGCTTTGCCCAAGTTCCTTGATTGTCTATATTTTGCCAGTAAAATTTTGTATCATTTTGAGCTCTTAGCACAGTTGGTTACAGAATGGTGCTGGCATCTCTGAGGTGTTGGTTCAATCCCTGTGTGGGCCATTCACTTAAGAGCTGAACTTGATGATCTTTGTGGGTCCCTTCCTACCAAGAATATTCTTTGCTCTGTCCATGTTGAGAATATCTGGTTGGTGTTTCTCCTGTGCACCAAACTCAAGTCAAGGAACCTTTGGTTACCCCCAGCATTTCAGTGTTCTGGGGTGTTCCAGCCCTGCAGGCTCACAATGGCCTCTTGTTCCCATGAGGCCCCACAGTGTCCCACTGGCCCCTTAGTTCCATGGGGATCTGCAGTGTCACACAGGTTTATGACATTTGTCCTTGCTGCCCCTCACATCCCAGTGCCCCACAAACAGTCCCGAGCCACCCGTGAGGGACAGGCCCTGCTGTCCCAGGCTGGGCTCAGGGCTTGGCCTTTCTGCTTCCCCCAGCCAGCCCAGGCCTTGCTCAGCATTGCAGTTCCCTCTTCAGAGCCTTTGGCTCCCTGCAATCCTGGCTTGAAGGGAGTCCCTGGGGAGCCTTTGGCACTCCCTGCCCTCAGTGGGGCCCAGTGATGCTCCAAGGGACTTGGGGTTTTGCTTCTTACTCCTTGAGCAGCTTCTTCAGCCTTCTCTCAGTGCCTGAGGGTCCGGGACTAAGCCCCAAATCCACTGTAGGGATAATTAAAATACAGAAAGACCTCAGGAGCTCTTCTTCTTCCTGCAATTTTCTACAAGATTTCAGGGCCTGTACAGGCGATTTGAGTCAGTTTGGAGATCTTTTAGGAATGTAGATTGACCTCATGACCTTTTTTCTTAAATCAAGAGAGTTTTGGTTTTTTTTCCAGTTCAGAGAAGAGCTGATAGAAGCATTCTCCAGGTGATCTTGATGCTGAATGTCTCCTTAGGAGGTCTGGGCACAGAGAAGAATGAGCCACTTGAGGGCTGACCCTGTTTGGACAAGCTGCTCCTCACCCCCAGCCTCACCATGTCTGACATGGCCCACCTGGCACTGACATCCCTGTGCCCTGCAGCAGAACCTTGTCCCCTGAGCTCTGCAGCTCCATGTCCCAGCCCTTTGCACCATGTCCCACCTGCTCTCCTCAGGGCTCTGCCTGCACCCAGGCCCAGGAGAAGTCTTCCTGTTGGGAAGGAAAGAATGGAAAAGCCTGAGCAGGTTTCCAAAAAACAAACCCCACTCAGGAAGCACCTGCTCAGTCCAGGCTGCCTGGAATGGTGTCACCTTTCTCCAAGGGACAGAGTGAGCAGCAATGATCTCTGGAAGCAGAATTCTCTGAGTCTTGCAGCTGAATTCTCTGTCCCTGTCCTTTCCCTGGATCTCTGTTGCAGATGGAAGCTGCTGGTGCCATCCTCACATTTAACCTCTCTTTTGAATGCAAACAGATGTTCCCAGGGGTGTTAAAGAGGATTTGCACAGTGTTTCTACAATTTTCCATTTTTCTACAAGTTTCCATATTTCTCATGGAACAAAGGGGCCATTTTGGCACTGGGGGGGTGACGTGGAAGCAGGGAGTCAATTGTGACCCTGGGGTGCCATGGAAGCAAGGAGCCATGGTGACACAGCAGGGCCACATGGATCCAGTGGTCCACTGTGACACTGTGGATCCAAGGAGACCATGGAGACACTCCTGGAACCTCATGGAACCAAGGAGTCCATGGTGACCCAGTGGGGCTGCATGGAGCCAATGGTGCATGGTGACACTGCCCATCCAAGGAGGCCATTGTGACACTGCGGAAGCTCATGGAGTGAGGGAGGCCATTGTGACACTGAAGAACTTCATGGCACCAAATATCCATGGTGACACAGCAGGGCATCATGGGAACCAAGGAACCGCTGTTGGCAGTAGGGAAACTCATGGAACCAGGGGCCCTGGTGGCACTGCAGAGCTTCTGGACCTTGTCCCCTGGCCCTGCACAGCTCCTTGGGAGGCATGGCAGGAGCAGCACCCTGGGAGCCTCTGGAATGCCCCTCTGGGATCTATGGCACACACTCCCAGGGGCTGGAATTCCAGTTCCCAGCCAGGAAAATATGTTCCTGCCTTGGAAAGCAAAGCTCTCAAGAAGGAGCCAAAATCCAAGTGGAGTAAGATCTTACAGTGACATTGCACTGCCAGCCTTCATGACTTCACCCATGGTTGTTGTAGCTCCTGGATTGGGAATGAAATCAGAGCAGGATCTTTGGTGGAAGCTGCCCTGGGTCAAGGGAGACACTGAGAGAGAAACAGGGCAGGAAAAGAGAGGCAGGAGAGAAAGGAGGACACAAACACAATCAGCTGAGAAGGTGGCAACCTGGAGCTGACAGAAAATGCATGGGACAGAAATCAATATTCTGAAAGTTTTATTTACTATCAAAATACATTCCACCTACCCAGGCCCAGACAATCCCCAAGCCACGCCCTCAAATTTGGATCCCACTTCTCCCAGTCTCCTTCCAAGCCCATTTCTCCCTGGAGGCTGTGGAACTGAGTAATTTTGGCACTGGACTGAGTTTTTTTAAGGTGGGAACAAGCAATTTGAGGTGGGATTGAGCCCTTTTAAGGTAAAATTGAGTTGTTTTCAGTGGGATTGAGACATTTTGAGGTGAGAGATCAATCCATTATGACTTTTGGAGTACAAAGAGATGGAGAACACTTCCTGAAATCCTCCAAGAACCCACTAATCCCCCAGAATATGTCTTTAAACCATAAATTCCATCTGAAATACCTCTTATATGGTGGGACTTCAGACATCTTTAATAAATAACTTTCCTTTAATCCTGTTTCAGGTGTTTTTAAGCAATAAAGACAAATCAGAAGAAAATTAGGGCCAAACCAAAAGGATAACCAGCCTGGTGTCCTCCCAACATGGATCACGCAGGGAATGTGGGTCACCAGGGCTCTGACCAACATGGATCCTCCTGAGGGGCATGGAGTTGGAGCAGTGCAGGAAGCACTTCCTGCAGTTGGGGCACTCACAGGGCTTCCCTTACCGGTGCCTCTGTTGGTGTCAGGTCAAGTGAGAGCTGCTGGAGAAGCTCTTCCCACACTGGGAACACTCGTAGGGCCTCTCCCCAGTGTGGATGCGCTGGTGGGTGATGAGGGTGGAGTTGTGCTTGAAGCCCTTCCCACAGTCAGGGCGGCGGAAGGGCCTCTCCTCTGTGTGAATCTGCTCATGCAGGAGGAGACTGGAGCTGGTCTGAAACCTCTTCCCACACTGGGGACACTCGGAGGGCCTCTCCCCAGTGTGGATGCGTTGGTGGGTGATGAGGTGGGAGCTGCAGTTGAAACCCTTCCCACATTCCCCACATTCGTAGGCCCATTCCCGGGTGTGGATCATCTGGTGGCTGATCAGGGTGCTGCTCTGCCTGAAGCTCTTCCCACACTCCAAACACTTCTCCCCACCATGAAGCTGCTCATGGGCCACCAGCTCTGAGCTCTATCTGACACTCTGTCCACCTTCCTGGCTCAGGGTGGGTCTTTCCTCCTTAGAGCCCCATGGGCTGGGTTTGGAGACCCTCTTCCTATGGGATCTATGTGGCTTTTCTTCCCCGTTGGATTCCTGTGCCCTGGAGTCACTCAGAATGGTCTCTTCCATGAGGTTCTGCCATGGACATTTTTCCTCCCTGGTCTCCATCCTCAGCTCCTTGTCTGGGAGAGGAAGGACAAGGAGAGGATGGGATTTGCTTCCGTGCCAGAGGGAAGGGGAAGGAGATCCCCCCAGTGCATCCCAAGCAGGACGGGGTTGGCAGCAGGGTTGTCCTGCAGCCAGGGGCTGTGCTGGGCTGGGAGATGGAGCAGGAGAGAGGGGGAAAGGTGCACTGACTTCCTCCTCACCTGCCTGGGTGTCCTGGGGCATCTTTCTCTTCCTCAGAGTCTCCTCCTCCATCTGGCAAATGTTTGGGGATGGGAAATCCCTTTTCGGGAGGAAAACAAGGGATGAGTACATTGAGTTTTGTGCTGGTTTGAAGGCAAACCTGGGGGAGTCTAAGCTAGGATTACAATTTAATAAGAAAATGAAGATCAAGGCAATGATATAGAAACACTGCCTTAAACTGACAGAGTCGGGATATAACCTGACACCCTGTTGGTCAGGGTGGTGGCAGCAGTCCCATTAAATGGTGGCTGCAGTACTGTTGGAGTGATGAATGTGATTCTATCAGAGCAGTGATCCTGTAGAAGGGTCTGGTCTTCCTCTGAAGTTCCAGTGGTGGTTATGGAGCTCTTGTCCTCTGGGAATCCAGTAGGCAAGGTCTTCCAGGTGTTGCAAGCCTCAGCTTATATCCAGGTAGGAATGCTTGGATCCTCCCCCTGGGCAGAGCATCCCACAATGAATGGGATGATGGAATTTGATCAGTCCTGCAGTGACACTCAATGGCCCATTCCCAGAAGATATCTCCCCTGGAGGGTGTTATCAGGGCTGAGTCATGGAAGAGATAAAGAACACTGCCCCACCTGTTTATAGCAGTTGATGAAGATGGGGATTGAAAACATGCATTTGGTTACATCTTGCATTGCAACCTGAAACAGTGGGGTAATCCCTGCTTGGGGGGTGAACACCACCCCCCTTACCCAGACTGGCTCAGGTGTAAAACCCCCACCCCAGGAAGGCCATGCACACAGGGGACAATGTCACACTTGCCCTGCTCCAGGGGAGATCTCTGTCCCTTGTCACTCCCTTGCTCTCTCTTTTCTCTTTATTTCCCTCTTTCTCTCTACCTCACATTTACTGTTTAATAAAATCCACTTTGGATTTGGTCTCGTTAATAGCTTAATTGGGGCAGAGGCATCTCTCTCTAACAATTTTCTTAACCATATTGCAATATGGGCTGCATTGCTGCTGCAGGTCCAGCGAAGGCAACTAAAGGGCATCTCTGCAGCCAATTTTGTTGGGAGAGTGTTTTATTTTATTTAAAGCCACCAAAGTAATAGCCCCTCATTGACACAACCTGTGGCCACAGTAAAGGTGCAGAAACACAAAATGAAAAACGTCACAAACACTGACATATCTTTGTTGACAATATTAATAAATGTAATAGAAAAGGAAAAAACCCACAACCAAACCAACAAGAACTATGAAAGATTACTTTAATTACAAGTGATTTTCAGAAATTTTCCAGAAATTTAATATTCCTGAAACCATCCAGTCATCAGTCTCATCACTGCAGCCTTGAGCTCCTGGTTCCTCAGGCTGTAGATGAGGGGGTTAAGGGTTGGGGTCACCACCGAGTACAGAACTGACAGGGCCAGATCCAGGGATGGGGAGGACATGGAGGGGGACTTCAGTTGAGCAAATATGCCAGTGCTGAGGAACAGAGAGACCACTGCCAGGTGAGGGAGGCAGATGGAAAAGGCTTTGTGCCGTCCCTGCTCAGATGGGATCCTCAGCACAGCCCTGAAGATCTGCACATAGGAGAAAACCATGAATACAAAACAGCCAAAACCTAAACAGGAACTAACGGCAAGAAGCCCCATTTCCCTGAGGTGGGATTTGGAGCAGGAGAGCTTGAGGATCTGTGGGATTTCACAGAAGAACTGGCCCAGGGCATTGCCATGGCACAGGGGCACGGAAAATGTATTGGCTGTGTGCATAAGAGCATGGAGAAAGGCACTGGCCCAGGCAGCTGCTGCCATGTGGGCACAAGCTCTGATGCCCAGGAGGGTCCCATAGTGCAGAGGTTTGCAGATGGACACGTAGCGGTCGTAGCACATGATGGTCAGGAGGGAAAACTCTTCTGAAATGAAGAAGAGAAAGAAAAAGAGCTGAGCAGCACATCCTGAGTAGGAGATGTTCCTGGTGTCCCAGAGGGAATTGTGCATGGCTTTGGCGACAGTGGTGCAAATGGAGCCCAGGTCAGTGAGGGCCAGGTTGAGCAGGAAGAAGAACATGGGCGTGTGCAGGTGGTGGCTGCAGGCTACGGCGCTGATGATGAGGCCGTTGCCCAGGAGGGCAGCCAGGGAGATGCCCAGCAAGAGGCAGAAGTGCAGGAGCTGCAGCTGCTGCATGTGTGCCAATGCCAGCAGCAGGAAGTGCCTGATGGAGCTGCTGTTGGACATTTGTGGTGCCTTGGCATGGGGATCTGTAAAAAAAGCAATCATGGAATAGTTGTGTTTGGAGAGGACTTTAAATATCCCAGCACAGCCTGGGGGCACTTTCCCCCCACTGCCTGCCCAGGGCTCTGCTACCTGGAGCTGTCCCTGCCAGCAGCTGCTTCCCTGTGCCCAGGGCTGGGCCGTGCCAGTGCTGCCAGAGCCCAGCCCAGCCCTGGGGGCTCGGCTCTGCCCTGCAGACCCCTCCCAGCTCAGACACTGCCCAGGGGCAGCTCTGGCTCTGCAGGCTCTGATGGCAACGTCAGAGCAACCCTGAGGAGGCTGGAAAAGCAACACTGATGCTGCTTCTAAGGGGCCCTGTGCTGATTTCTGTCACTGCCTTGTTTATTCAGATCTGAGAGAATTTTTTTTAACCTGAACTGAGAAATTAATATCTATATGCAATTTCCCATTGAGGCAACCCAGAGCAGTAGATTAATAAAGCAGGATTTCCCCTTTTATGCAGCCCTGCCTTGCTGTGCTCCCTGTAAAATCTAATTGGAAATGTTCTGCAGTTAAATGCCATGCTGGGAGCAGTCCTGAACAATGCAGCATCCTCACCACACAAGAAGAACACTTCCAAGCCTGACCAGCTGTCTCCTCCCACACCGATCCTGTCCCCCAGTGCTGGGAGCAGCTGCCAGGGCTGGCTGAGAGCTGTCCCTGGCAGGCAGCAGAGTCCCTGCCCCAGCACAGCACCCTGGGCTGCAGGACCCTGCTCTGCAGGACAGCCCTGGGCACCCCTGGCTGCTCTGCACAAGAGACAATCACAGAATGTACTCACAGGCTCTGCAGGCATTGGGATGTTCCAGCTGTAGGAGATCACTCCAGGAGCTGCAGCTGCATTGTCCTGCAGCCAGAGGTTCCTGTGCCAAGGGCTGGCAGTGATTGTGCCCCAGGCACTTCTCAGCACCTTCCCAGCCCTGACTGATTGAAGCTCTCTGTGCCTCTGTGCTGTGCCCGGGGTGGCTGCAGGCAGTGCCCCAGCCCTGCTGGGCTGGCAGAAGAGCTGCTCATCCAGAGAAATGTGCTTTTGAAGCTCTTCTTGGTTACCAGGAGCTGCCTCTGTGCTTCTTTTGCCTTGGAGTCTCTGAGAGTTTTGTACAATCATGGCCTCCAATTATCTGCTTTAATTAGTCCCTTGAGATTCTTTGTCAGTAGCAACATTCAGTTGGACTCATTAATCCTTCAGGGTACTTCAGTTTTTTAAGCCACTTGGTTTTTCTTTTTGGATGCAGACTCTATGAGAAAGACTGTGCAGTCACAGCCTCCAATTATCTGCTTTAATTAGTCCCTTGAGAGCCTTAATCAGTAATTACACTCAGTGGGGCTCATTAATGCTTGAAGGTACTTCAGTTATTTTAAGGTACTTGGTATTTCCCTTTTGATCCAGACTCTGTGAGAGGTTTGTGCAATCATGGCCCCAATTATCTGCGTTAATGAGTCCCTTGAGAGCTTTGTACTGACACTCAGTGGGGCTCATTACTGCTTTGAGATACTCAAGGTTTTTAAGGTACTTTGGATTTTCCTTTCTACACTGTGTCTCTGAGAAGTTTTTGTGCCATCCTGGCCTCCAGTTCTCTCCTCCAAGGAGTCCATGAGGAGCCTGTGTTGGGGATGGACATCAGTGGGACCCATTCTTGCCTTTAGACCTCTTGGGGTTTTTCTTCTGCCGTTGACTCCTGGCAAGGTTTGTGCAATCTCCTCTCCGGCCCTGAGGTTCCAGGGCTCATTAGGATCCAGCATGTCCTAACAAACCATGGCTCTGCCTTTATTTCCCTCTGCTCTCATGCAGTTCATCAGAAATGTTTCTGTAGTGGTTTTGATTCACCAATTTGAGATTTCCTGGAGAATGCAGCAAGTATTGTGGTCGGTTCAGTGTTGGCTAATTACCAGTGCACTCACTAGAATATCCTTACTGATTTCCTGCTGTGATATAGGATAAGGAAAAAGGCAATGTAGGCTCAAAACTTTAAAAGGGTATAAAGAAAAGTTTATTAACATTACTAAAAAGTTATAAGAATCAGAACAAATCCTTCAAAACACTTCTCCTTTCCCTATAACCTTTTCTTTCTTACTGACAATGTAAAGAGACAAATCCTAAAATTTTCAGTCCGTTTACCACCTCTAGAATAGTATTTCTACAGTTCACTTAGGGAGAGGAGTCTCTCTTTCATGCTATGGAGATTTCTCCATAAGAAATCAGTTCTCCTGTGGCTCTCAATTTCCACGAATAGCAGCCACCAGGAAAAATCTGCAATTGTGAAGTCCCTCAGATTTTTTTACAGTTTTCCTACAGCTGTGTTTATGGGTCATATCAACTCATGCGGTATTAGTTTAAAGATGAGGTGTTTAAGAGCAAAGGTTCTCTTCATCTATTTCTGAAATCATCTCTGATAACAGAGGTCTTGTTCTCTCCCTGAGGGCACAGGGTCTCATCACTCTTCTCTCTTTCTCTGTTCAAACTTCTCATGGGATCACAGCTACTTCAACATTTGCTTACTTTAGCATGGAGGCCTGTCCCATCAAGGTCCGCTGGCCAGGTAATAATAGTCATTGACTCCATGATTCACAGAATGCTGATCAATAATCTTTATTAAGAAACCCATACTTTTATACCCTAATTTGCTACAAGTGGACCTAATTGGTCCTCCAATCCAAACGTCATCACCATTGTCTAATTAAGGAGCCACCCCTTGGTAAAAAAACCTCCATAACACATTCCACATATTCAAAATACCAAGTGCAGCAAGTTAAGCTAAGAATTGTTTCTCATTGTTTTTTCTGATCTTCTCACAGACTTTCTCAAAACCATGCCTGGGAAAGTTGTGTTTCTCTCTGTGGCCAGAGAGCTGCTGCCACAGAAGCCTTTGCTAAACAAGTAATTTGCTCATACTTTTAAATGCATTATAGGGAAAAAGAGAGTCTGATGTATCAATTACATCCTTCTCCATAGATTTGCCAGAGGATTTCAGCCCCAAGATCAAGGCATCTCCTCATCCCTCCCATCCAGGACTCAACTTCCTCTTCACTGACCTCCGTGTCTTCATGTTGCTCCTCTATGTGCCTGCACTTTGTCCTTTTCTCTCACTCGAGGGAGGATGGAAGCACTGAAAGAGTCCATATCTCACCCGGGGCCTGCAGATGGTTCCGTGACCCCGGCTGGGCTCAGTGCTTGCGGCCAGAGCTGTTTTACAATGGAGGTTCCTGCAGTGGCTGCGCTGGGGCTGTGTCAGGATGGGCTGTGCTGGGGGCAGGGCCAGGATCTCAGCAGCCAGGCCAGAGCACAGCAGCAGCATGGCCGGGGGCCGATGGCTTCTCCTCCCCCTGCCCGGGGCTTGCGGCTGAACCCCAACGGTGGCAGAATCTTGGCCGAGCCGGCCCAGCCCGGGGCTGCTCCTGGGGCCCGGTGGATCCTGGCTGGGCCTGGGCTGGCAGCAGGGAAGGGCTCAGCAGTGCCCAGATGTTCACAACTGCAGCCATGGCCCAGCCCGGCCTTGGCCCTGCGGCCTCCCCTGCCCTGCCCAGCAGCCAATGGGGCCTGGCGGGGTCCCTGGGAAAGGGCCCGGCCCCACGGCAGGAGCCGCCTGGCTCTGTTGGAACCCTGGATGCTGAGAATTCTAAACTTTCTCTGCTGAAAGGCACAGACCTGCAAGAGAACACTGCATTTGACCTGAGGCTGTCGAGAAGGCTTCCAAAATTATCAATAGCATTGGGATTATGGGTGGGTAGTTGGTTAGAAGTGTATAATATGACAGGAAACCTTAGAGTTTGGGGTTTTAGAATATAGTAATAAATACAAAGCAAGATAGAGGTTAGAGGGGGGAGACAGCTTGTTCTTCTTGACCTTCTTCTTCCCTCTTCTTCATGGATTTGTGTGGTATTTTTTAATTGGACATAAAAGTCTGTATTGCAGGCTTCAAATGATCAGTTATTGGGTTAAAAGGGAAAATAATTTAGGTGTCATTTCTTAATTGGATAGTCTAGCCCTAAAAGACCTTGTAACAAGAGAGAGCCATTTTGTGCCATGCTAATGAAAGACAGCAGAACTCACGGCTTTAAGAATGTAACATGGATAAGAAACAATAAACACCTGAGGCTGAACACATACTATCATCTCAAGTGCCTTCAATCCTGAGCCCAACAGAGGTAGAAAAAGCAAGCAGAGAATCCACATGGCCCGCCCTGGCTGAGATGGGGCACTGGGCTGGCCTTGTTACCTCTTTGCCAGCCAGAAGGGAAAGAGACCCTCACAGGCTTTCTTGTCATTAACATTTCTCTTCACAGAGGCGTGTACAGTTTCCTTTGTGGTTTAACAGATTGTCAATTCTCAAAGCTAATTACTGATTGAGTTTTTGTCAGACACAGAGGAAACTGCTAGCAGCTTCTCTTAGAGCATCACTTCTGTGATGCAAAACCACCAGAACAGCACAGAGCACAGAGCTCCTTTGTCCATATGTAGTGGTCATGTGCCCAAAGCCTCAAAACCCCATCCTTGGGAGATCTCTGGGCCCTGTCCAAGGTGTTTTCAAATGAAAACATTCAGCTCATAGTTGTGGCCCAAAGCCTCAAAATCCCATCCTTGGGAGATCTCTGGGCCCTCTTCAAGGTGTTTTCAAATGAAAACATTCATCTCATAGTTGTGGAAGGATAGCTACGTGACAAAGGGCACGTAGACATGCTCTGGGTAGCTGACCAAGACTTGGAAAAGTACCGGACCCAGCTAATCTGAGTTTCTGCACCTGCAAGGACACTCTAGCCTTGAAGCATAGCTGTATTATGATAACAAGATGCTGTAATTGAGAAAGAGACACGAGAAAAAGAGATGTAACTCCTAAGGAATGAGGAAGAGCTGATATCTATAGTATAACCAATAGATTGCTTAGCTTACAGAATATGTATGAGCTTATTACTTTTTGTGCATAAATGTCTGGTGCTCTCATCAATAAACAAAGCTTGCTGATCACTCATATTGAGTGTCTGAGTTCTCCCTCACCGTGACACATAGTCTAGGAAAATCACCAGAGGACAGGGCCAGCCTGACCTGTCTGTCCTGGCTACTATTTTGGGGGAGCAATCCTTGGGTATACAGAAATTGGGAGGCCGAATTCTAATTTTGGCCATGGCCCTTGGACATGCAAGACAGTTCTTTTCCATAGGAATGAAGGAACAGAGCCCCTTGCTAGATGCGAGGTGACCACCAGAAGCCAAGGCCAGCCAGAGCTGGAAAGTTTTTTACTGAGAGGTACCCTTGCATACAGGAATTGTTTTAGGGAGAGTACCAGTTTTGGCAATGGGCATCTGAAAAGGGGGAAGGTTGTTTTTCATAGCAAGGAAAGCACAGAGCCCCAGTGCTCCAGGAGCTGATGA
>JALJVW010002694.1:0-42910 GCA_024865655.1 Emberiza elegans
TTTGTGACATCACTGGAGGTTGTGACATCACAGGGTGTGAGGCCATAGGTTGTGACATCACAGAGTAGGGCTCATGCATCAGAGAGTGGATTCTGCCATCACTGGGTGGGGTGGCTCTGTGACATCACAGAGAGTGGGTTGTGACATCACTGGGTGTCTTTGTGACATCACAGGAGGCTGTGACATCTGTGACAGACTGTGACATCACAGGGGGGTTTTTTGACATCACAGGTTGGTTCTGTGACATCACAGGGGCTGTGTGACATCACAGGGGATGTGTGACATCACATGGACAGTGTGACATCACAGGGGCAGTGTGATGTGTGGGGGCAGTGTGACATCACAGGGGCTGTGTGACATCACAGGGGCTGTGTGACATCACAGGGGGGGCATGTGTGAGGTCACTGGGAGGTCACTCTGCCCCAGCCCCCCTCACAGTTCCCCCAGAGCAGTCCAACCCTGCTCATGCACAGCGGGGGTCCCCTGTCCCCTGGGTCCCCCCCCCCCCCCCCCTGGGGCCCTGCAGCCTCCCCAGAGGATGTTCCACGAGATCGACCCCAGAGCCTGACACGGGGATGGGGGGCCGGGCCCTGGGGGTGGCACAGGGGACAGGGACCCCCGGCAGCGTCCCTGTGTCCCCCAGGGCCAGAGCCTGGGCCAGGCCTCCTTCACCCTGGTACCAACGAGGCCTTGAGAGCGCTGAAAAAATCCCCAGCAAGGGATCAGCAAAAACCAGATTGAATATTAAGGGACAGCAGCACAAAGTTCCTTGGCAAGAGTCACTCTGCTCCTGACTGGACACTTCAGGCACACCAGGAAACAAAGCAACAACAAAACCAAACAGAATCCAGGCAATCAAACCAGAAATTAACCCAGAACTGTCCCTGTGTGTGTGTGTGTGACACAAGGACAGTGAGGGCAAGGATAAAAGGAATATGGCCTAAAAAGTTTAACAGAGCTCAAACTCAACAGGACTTAACTTAAACCTTAACCTTAACTGATACCTTCAACTTCACAATTTAGCAAAAGAACAGCACTTAACAGTATTTAACCTAACTTAAAACCTATGACTTTGCAATTTAACAGAGGAATAACACTTAACAATATTTAACTTAGCTAATAATTTAAATTAAACTTAACAACTTAGCAAAAAGAACAACTCTTAGCAGCATTTAACTTCACTTAGACCTTGTGATTTAACCTTCCTTACAGGCCTGACTGACTGACTCAGCTATCCAAGGCACTCAAACCCCTCAGAGAGCAGCATTTCTGCCACATTTCCCCAGCACAGGCACTCCTGTGTGCACACAGACACAAAGAGTCAGTGCAAGGCACCTGTGAGCAATTCCCCTGAGGGCAGGAAATGCTCCCTGTGGATCCTTTGGCATCTCCCCAGTGGGTGAAGGGTTGAGCCTGGAGGAGTGGGGGGATCGGCCCAGGCTCTGTCGTTGTTCAGGATCCCTGAGTGCAGCAAACGGGAGAGTTCCCGGCTGGGAGAGGCCCCACTCAGAGGGAGTCGCTGGCCCAGGAGAGCTCCAAGGGCTCCTTTTGGAGCGCTGTTTGCAGGGCCCCAAGAGAGGGGCTTCAGTCCCAGCAATGGCTCATCCTGGCTGCACTTGGCACCAACAGCTTTCTTTGGCAGGGTGAGAACAGGGATGTTGTGCCACTGAGGGAACAAAACCAGTTCCCAGGGCTGCTGCTAAAGGAACCAGGAGCTGGTTGGGCAGCAGCAGTGCCTGGAGCAGACAGTGTTTGTGATGAGCTGCAGAGGAGCTGAGCCCAGGGGCTGTTGGCCAAGGCCGAGGCCCAAGGAGCATTTCTCAGCTGGCAGGGCGGCCTGAGAAGGGGAGGGGGGAATGCAGCAGCACAGGGCCCATGGAACCAAGGGACCATTGTGACACTGGGGCCTGTGAGGGGCATTGTGACCTGGGGACCAAGGGACCATTGTGACACTGTGGGGCCCTGTGACACCAAGGGACCATTGTGACACTGTGGGGCCTCATGGAATCATGGAGAGCACTGTGACATTGCTGGGCCTCATGGAACCAAGGGGACTGTACTGACGCTGTGTGGCTCCATGGAATGTAGGGATCATTGTGACACTGAGAGGCCCCATCGAACCAAGGGTCCATTGTGACACTGAGGGGCCTCATGGAACCATGGAGACCATTATGACACTTGGGGTGTCATGGAACCAAGGGGCCATTGTGACACTGAGGGCCCATGGAAACCAGGGACCATTGTGGAACTCATGGAACCATGGAGACCATTGTGACACTGCATGAGGCCCCATGGAACCAAGCAAAACCATTGTGACCAGGGCCTCATGGAACCATTGTGAGACACATTGTGACCCCAAAGGACCATTGTGACATTGTGGGGCCTCATGAAACCAAGAGGCCTTTGTGACACTGCAGGGCTGCATGGAACCAAAGGTCCATTGTGACACTGAGGGCCTCATGTCATCAATGGTCCATTGAGGACACTGTGGAGCCAAGGAGGACCATTGTGACACTGCAGGGCCCCATGGAACCAAAGGTCCATTGTGACATTGCAGGGCCTCCTGTCATCAATGGTCCATTGTGACACTGTGGAGCCAGAGGAGACCATTGTGACACAGCAAAACCCCAGGGTCCAAAGGTCCATTGTGACATTGCAGGGCTCATGGAACCATTGTGACATTGGGGCCTGGGGAACCATGGGACCAACTTGGGACCATTGTGACCACACTGCAAGGCCTCATGGAATCCTTGGGACCATTGTGACACTGTGGGGCCTTATGACACCTAGGGGCCACTGTGACATTGTGGGACCCCATTGAACCTAGGGGCCAGTGTGACACTGCAGGTCTTCTTGTAATCAAGGGGCCATTGTGACACTGTTGGAACCCATGGAATCAAGTCACCATGATGACACTGCAGGGCCCCATGGATCCAAGGCACCATTGTGACACTATGGAGCCCCATAAAACCAAGGGAACACAGAACAGCTCTGGCTGGTTTGGCCTCCCATGGACTGCCTGACTGCTCCAAGTGACCTTTGCATGTTGAGGGTCACTTCTCATCTGCTGCTGAAACACTGGGGCTCTGTGCTTTCCTTCCCAATGGAAAAGAACTGTCCTTCTGCTCCAGGCACCCATGGCCGGAATTGGGATTTCACCTCCAAATTTCCTAATATCCAGGGATTCTTCCCATAGGAATATTGCCAAGTCTGGCTGGCAGTAGTTTCACAATGGTCACCTCTCATCTGTCTCCAAAACACTGGGGGAGGCTCCACGCTCTCCTTCCCATGGGAAAGAACTGTCCTGCTTCTCCAGGTGCCCATGGCCAAGACTGGTTTTCCACCTCCAAAATTCCCAAATCCAAAATCTGCTATTACTGACAAGTCTAGCTGGCCTTGGCCTACTGAGGCTCTCACCTGCCTTCCAAACCTTGGGGCTCCGTGCTTTCCTTCCTATGGAAAAGAATTGTCCTTCTCAGCTAGGTGCCCATGGCCACAATTTGGGATTTCACTTCCAGCATTGCCTGTTGTGACAGACTGGAGGAGATTGTTGGCTCTAAACATTTTGTGTGGGGGGAGGAAGGGGCAGGTCTGGCCCTGCCCTGTAAGCCCAGCCCTGCCCTGCCCTGTGACCCCAATCCCCCCAGGGGCCTCCAGTGGGTTTACATGGTTTCTACCTGAACCGTGGCACACTGAACCCCCAGCACCGCCCCTCCCACCCTGGGCACTGGGGCCCTCTTGGCTCTAGTGCTGCTGCTGACCAGGGCACCCTTTGAATATTCAGGGTAGGTTCCTTTGTCCCCCACTCCAGGGATTGTTTGACAACTTTATTTACCATGGTGATCCTCCATTGTTCCGGAGCTCCATTTGGGTTTTGTGGCAACTCACCAATTTGTCTGCCACCTTTACTTGAGTTTGGTGCACAAGAGAAACACCAGCCAGATATTCTCAAGAGGTCAAAATGACACAAAATTTTACTGGCAAAGTACAAAAAACCAAGAAATTTTGGAAGAGGATTTCATGCAACATCCAATTACACAGAAAACACTTATCATAGCAGTAACTTCATTAATTTAGCTCATTTAACCTAGAAGCCTTTAAATACATAAGCTGTTGAGGTACCAAAAATGTTCCATAGAAAGAGCATTAGAAGGAGAAGAAAGAGAGAGACAGAAAGACAGAAGCTCTATAGAAAGACACGCATATGACTATCAGTTCCTAGGGTTCCAGTGTGGGTGAGACACAAACCCCAGGAGAAGGCTGTTGTATTTAGCATGTTTCAAGAGTCCTGTACCTTTCGATGTTGTCTTGTGGGCGGCAGATCTTCACAGCACAGACTCTCACTGTTGGGTCCATATCACCCTGTGGGGCCAACAGAACAAAGACCTTCCTCAGTCAGGGCTCCTTCAAAACTCTCCCCAACTGGCCTGCCCACCCCCTTTTATCCCAGTTACCTTGACAGGCCACAGCTGCTGCCCAATGAAGGACATCACAGCTGCAGCCCATCAAGAATAACTAGGACCTTCCAGGGCAAAGATATTCAGATACAATACAGATATAATTGACATGGACTCAAAAAGACCTAGGGTTACACAGTACATATATTTTAAAGGCCTCCTATAGAAGGCAGAGTCCATACCAGGGGCTGACCTTGTGCTCTGTGTTTTTAAGCCCCTGGGCCTTTGTGGGCCTCCCCCCAGGTGGGATTTCTGATCGCTGGGACAATCAGGGCTGGGTTAGCACTGTCCCCACTGTGTCACTGATTGACAGCTCATCCCATGGTGTCTCAGGACATTGATCTCATCCAGCCTCTGACAGTGACCACAGTGACACCGGGGAACCTCATGGAACCATGGGTCAGTTGTGACCAGGTGGGTCCAAGGACACCACGGTGACACACTGGGGAACCTCATGGAACCATGGGTCAGTTGTGACCAGGTGGGTCTGTTGAAGATTGCAATGCAAGATGTTTTCAATTACCATCTGTATGGCAGATTATCTTTTGTCAAGTGGGCAGTTTGCCTTATCTCTCTCTTTGAGTGACCACAACCACACCTCCCCAGGGGGGACATCTGCTGATAACAGACTATTGAATGTCACTGCATGACTGATAAGAACTGTAACATCCCATTGTGAGATGCTCCACCCAGAGGGAGGAGCCAAGCATTGCTACCCAGATATAATCCAGAGGTTTTTGAGACACCAGCATGGCTTTCTCCACTGGATTCCCCAGAGGAACAGCAGCTGCCTCTTCTTCCACTGGATCTTTGGAGGAAGAATACATCCTTCTCTACAGGACCCCCTTGCTCCAACAGAACCACACCTGACACTTCAGGAGGACTGCAGCCACATTTCCAATTGGACTGCCACCAACACCCACAGGGTGTCAGGTTGGGTTCTGACTCTGTCAGTGTTGTTCATTTGTATTGCATTGTTTATTTTATTATTTTTTTTTTTTCCTTCCCTATTAAAGAACTGTTATTTCCTGCTCCCATATTTTTGCCTGAGAGCCCCTTAATTTAAAATTTATAGCAATTTGGAGGGCTGGGGAGGGTTTACATTTTCCATTTCAGGGAGGCTCCTGCCTTCCTTAGCAGACTCCTGTCTTTCCAAACCAAGACAAAAACCTTTGACTGTACAGGATCTTTTGGATCCATTGTCCCCCAAACAGGTCAACAGGAGACCCTGTTGTAATGCCAAGTAACAAAAGCAGCACAAATGACACAAAGAAAACATGGCCAAAGAGGAAGAGGAGAGGCCCAAAGAGGAAAGGATGTGGTGAGACACTGGTACATTGAGTGAGCTGCACTCCCATAATCTCTAGGCTAGCAGGTCCTGGTCTCACATTCTTCTCTTGGTTTATTTAAATTTAATTTATTTATTTATTTTTTTTTTCATCATCAAAAAAAAAATATACAATTAAAAATATGTCATCAAATTTTAAAGATACAATCAAAACACATTAATTCAAAACTACATCTAAAGATCAGAACATATGTACAGCTGTAACTATGAAGCCTAACGCAGAAATCCTATTCTTCAAACACTCTTCATACAGGTGGCAGCTTCTTCCTGAGCTTGGAGGAAAGAGAGCTCTTCTGGATGGGTGGCGAGGACTTTGTAGGTGAGGAACATCGGAAGTGTCCAGAGAAAACTTCTCAGTAAGAATGTAACCAGTCAGATCTGCAAAATGGAGACACAAAATAGAACAGAGGCCACAATGCAAACCTAAAGCAGCTAAAGCTCCATATTTCATGGGACACATTTCCTGGAAATGTCTAAACAGCTGCACAGGGAAACATGCTCCTGCTGGCAGACACTTGAGGCAGCCAAGGGCAAAACCCTGAGCCACTTGCCCAGAGCTAGCACAGGCACAGCCTGGCCTCTGGGCTGCCCTGGGACAGCAGGGAGCCCCGAGCCCTGTGCTCTCCAGCAATGGCTCAGCTGCACATGCACCCTCCTGCTCCTCTCCCTGCCCCACAGCTCAGCAGCCCCACAGCTCCAGGGGCACTGGCAGCAGCACAGCTCCTTGCAGGGGCACATGCAGGGCACAGCTGTTCCCTGGCAATGTGCACAGCCTCTCTGGGCTGCCACAAGACCCTTCCTCCCAGCAGAGATTGGCCCAGCTCCCCCCTCACCTCTGTGTGAGGCTGAGCCATGATTGCCCTTCACCTTGTCCTCAGTCTGGAGCTGCTCCAGGCCCCCCATGCCATGACTAGGAAGGACAATGGAGAGAGTGGGGGCAGATGCACAGCCTTCCTTTGGATTTTGTCATTTTTGGCACAGTTTAAAAGCAAATCTGGAGGTGTCCAACTCAGTGCTTCCTCAGCTTTCTGGAGAACATCTCGCCTTCACCAGCCCAACATTTTGGAGAGGTTTTCCCGCACATGTGGAGGTTGGCTGGCAGCGCATTTCTTCAGCTGGGTGCCCATCACCTTGTAGAGGGCAGAGGCGAGCTTGGTGGCCACGGTGCGGACATTGGCGCTCCGCACAGGCAGCGCCTTGTTCTCCAGGAAGGACCAGAGCACGGGCAGGGCGTCGCGCTGGACGACTTCAGGGCTGCTGGCATGAACCCACTGCACAAGCACTGCCGGGACAGAGACACAGCTCCTTACCCACCAGCCTCAATGCCAACAAGGATCTACCTCTGCTTTTGCTTCTTGCAAGCCTCTCTGGCCAAGATCAGCAAAATAGCACCCAGAGCCCCTTGATCCAGAAACGGGCAAAGCAGCTGATCATCCTGGAAACAGAACCACCAACCCCTCAGGACTAATTGCTCCAGCCAGAGCCTTGTCCCTGTGGCAGACTTCCTACCTTTACTACATTATTTCACAATCTCTTTCTGCATGAACAATGAATGAAATGTCCAATTGCCTTTTATTTCCATTAAGAAGTTGTCTAAACCCACACTTGAAGATTTGGTAATGCACCATAGAGAGAAAATGGAGAGATTTTTAATAAAAGGGATGATTCCATTTTTGTAACTTTGATGCCAAGTGCCAAATGTCTAATCTGGCTCTTCCCTTTGCTCAGTGGCACACAGCAAAGGGCAGGATTAGAACACACCTCAAAACTCCAGCCCACCAGAGATGGCTGCTCCTTGACAGCTGGATGAGAAACATCAGTGACCAGCTGGTGTCTTTGGCAGAATGCTTTTGTGGCTTCCGACAAAGAGCTGTTTCAAACCTCAGGGTGTCTTAGAGAATTACCCAGATCCATTGCCCTGGCATTTGGGCATCTCCACATTTTAATGCCATTTCCCCTCTCAATGTTAATGGCATTTTTTTCTTATAATGTCCACTGAAATAGGGGCATAGAGAAAGAAAAATGCTACACAGGGCACTGAAATGTAACCAAAACATGAGTGTTTTCTCATATTGTCTCTGAAATCTCTCTGCCCATTTTCTGAACTGAACTATATCAAACACAGACAAAAAGTTACTACCAACAGGCTTCCTGCATGGCAGATTTGGCTAAGAGATCAAAACCTGAAATGGTCTGGAGACCATTCTTATTTTCTGATCAGGCAAAATGTTATCTAGGAGCCATTTCATATTCTGTGGTGGAAGAGGCTTCATTTTCTCTATGCTGTTAATCCACCAGCAGTCATCAACATTGAAAGAGCTCCTGCAAGTAACCAAAACCAATTCTGCTAAGCAGGAAAAGGGTTATGGTACCCATTTTAAAATGGGAATTCATTTGAGTTTAAATGCAATTAAAGACATCAGTGACTACTGAACATGAGGAACAGTTGTCTGTTCCTACTAAATCTCAGAGAGAACATCTGCTTTTTCTAAAGTAGTCCTAATTTATGGTTAATTCCTTTATTTGAAAAAAAGAGATCAAAAGAACTGCTAAACTAAATTCCCTATTGCTGGAGATCTACTTTATTCCAATGCTCTTTAAAGGGCCTTTGACATTCCCAATCGCTGAACATGCCCTTTTGAGATTCCTAATGAAGACACAAAGTGTATTAAACCTTGCATTCAAAGATGCTGGCATAATTAGCAGTGGATTTAGCCCCAGTTAAAGCAAGGCCATCAATCGTCTTCTCTACTATATATTGGGATTATCCTTTTTCCATTCCTTGGCTCTTGCTGACATAGCAAGCTCCTCTGAGGAATCAATTATCAGCTGCATTTGTAGCATTTTGGACAGCACTGACACAGGCAGACACTGTTTGCACACCCTGAAAGGCTCAGTCCAAGGCCACTCCTGACAGCACAGGCAGGGAGCCTCAGCACTCTGCTTCTGTCCCTGTGCCCCCAGAGGCTGCCTTGCACTAAACCCGTGCCTCTGATACCTCTGTTGGGTTTCACCTAAGATGTGACCCCAGGCTCTGCACGGTTCAGCCTCAAAACTTTCCAAGAGAAAAACAAGAATTCTGTGAGGACAAAACAAACTGATGCCCTGAAACAGCATTTGCCACCATTTTCCCTCAAAGATCACAGATGTCCCTGAGCTTCCCAGAGAGGAGCCAGCTGGGGCATTTTAGCCCATCCCTTTCCTGGAGGTGGTTCTGAGATGCCCCAGTGAGAGCTCAGCCCCCCCAGGCCAAGTGCTGCCCCCATCTCAGATGCTGCCCAGCTCTGCAGCAGCCAGGGAAAACCTGCCAAATCCACCTGCCTTGGCCATTGGGCAGCAGGGACAAGCTCAGCACCTCCTGATGTGGAGGAGCTGCTCTGCTGTCTGTTCACAGGCATTCCCTGTCAATACTCCCTGGGAAGAGCTCTTGGCTTAGGGGGGAGGCCATACCTGTGATACGCTCAGTGACATCCAGCAGAGCTTGGCCACTCAGGTGATTCCATTGGTAGCTGAAACTATTTCAGCAGTGACACTTTATCTACAAGTGAAACACATGGTTCTGCTCACTTTTCTCAGGTCATAGAAGAAAGGGCAGGGCCAACCCCATTTTATAAAATAAAGTACATTTCTGCTGGTTTTGAATCTTTTTCTTCTTTGCTTCCAGCATACTTGGTAGGGGTTTTAAATTCCAAAAGAAAAGCTCTCCTTTCACATTTGTAAATCCAAACTTGTCTGCTGTAGCTGGAGCTATGTTAAAACATTTCACATCAGGGACCTCAAGAGTTCAGTCACATGGAAGCAGTGAAAAGGTTTTGCATGCTCAAGCAAAAAGGAAGAAGCCCATACTTGGGTCACAGAAAGGCACCAAGTCAGGCAGTTCCTGAGTTCACAGAGCAGCTGAGGAGGAGAAAGTGGAAACTCCTCTTGAAGACCTGCCTCTTCAACACTCCTTTTTCAGGCATATTTCCCCAGTGCAGCATTCTCAGAGCTGACATAAATGTGTGTGGCAAAGGAATTTAGAGCAGCCCTTGCCTATGTAGTTAATTTTTGTGGCCATCTTGCCCCATGCAAAACAACATGTGGAACAAGCATCATTGACAGCTGGGTTTATACCTGTTTGTTCTAAAGAAATGAACTTGGTGAATCATCAGTTCCCCTCTGAAAATAGAAGACAAAGAAGAAAAGTGGAAAATAGGCAGCTAATGCCTCTAATGTAGAGCCTTCCAGGTGGCTGCTCTGCAGAAGCTCTGATGGGTCAGTGTCCCTTCATGCCAGCAGCAAAGCTGTTCATTTGGGAAGTCAGACAGGGCCCAAGCAAACTCCAAAGCCCCTTTGCCTCTGAACTGTAGCAGAGCTGTAGCCCAGGACTTCCTCTTTAGACAAGCAGCACAGAGCCAAGGGCTCCTGGGACTGTTGGGAAATGCTGATCCCATTCCAGCCTGTTGGGGATGGTGCATAAGGCCTGCACCTGCACAGCTTCTGGTGGGTGTCAGCTGGAGTGTTCCACAGACAAGAGCAGCTGTCAAGGCACTCAGTGTTCTCTTGTGCAGGAGAGACAGAGACAAAGTTGAGGAGAGTCCCTGCCAGGGCTCAGCCTTACCCAAATGAGCAATGGATTCTTCCAGTGCTTTCACAGCTGCAGCACGAACCCTGGGATCCTTTGAATTCAGGTTCTTTGTTATTTCTTCCACCAAGCCAATGATCACTGTGTTCAAGGCATCTTTCAGGGCTCCTGTGATTTCAGCCAGCACCTCCAGTGCCTTCTGCTTCACTTTCTTGTGGCTGTCGGATAGTCTCAGGACAAAATAATCAAAAATCTGTGAAGAGAACAAGCAACGTGAAAGCTGGATTCAAATGTCCTTGTTTGAAGAGTGGATGGAGCAGTCAGCAATGTCAAAGATGAAAGTGATCCTTTCTGTCAGGTCAGCACTCGCTTGCACAATTTCACTGTTTTCCTGTGGGCCACTCACTGGAATGGTGGCGCAACCTCATGCTGGTTGAAAGATTTTCTTCTGGTTTTTAAGAGGTTTGGCTGGGGACAGAATAGTTCCTATGGTATTTCTCTCCATCTCTAAATCATTAAATCAATTCCATTTATTAATGCTAAAGAGTACCTTTGCTTTGAATGGAAGCAGATGTTTACAATGCCTGGTTTTCTATACAGTTGCCTCAAGTACTGAGGGCAATTATGATTTTGCCAAAACTATGGCTGGAGGAGATCTAAGTTTTCTTTTGTTTGTCTCAGAGCCAGTGTCTGGAGAAGTGCAGGGCTCTGATCAACTCTTCCAGGATCCAATTTCTCTAACTAACAGGTAGACTTCTGAAATGTAATGTGCTGTACAGCTCTCATTAGAGCAGGCTCAGTCCTTTGACAGCCAGATTATCAGGCACCTTTCCCCCCCAAGAAGGGTGAGCACTGTCTTTACCAAGAGGAATAGGAACAAGGATGGAAATGAGTGGCCAGAGCTGTGTCTGTGTAAACAACTGGGTTTAAAACCAACCCAGCCTGATACTTCTCTTCCATATGCAAACCCAGTTTTGGTCTAGAGAATAATTCACACTCCCTGGGCTTCACCCAACTGGGAGTAGGAGAGAGCAGCAGTTACACCAGCAGAAGATTCTGCCATCATCTGATGAACAGCAGCAATAGGCACCTGCCAGGCAAATACAGCTAGACTGAAATAACTTGTCCTGAAGCCTGGACATGGATTAAATTTGTCTGGGTAAGAGGGACCAGTGTGTCCCAAACAGCCAGGATGGAGTGCCAAGACACACTGAATTTACTTTGCTGCTACAGGCTCGGGAAAGGAGCTAAAGGAAAGGAGCAGTGGAGATACCCTACATACTTGGGCAATGTTAGTGGAGATGAGCTGGGGGCTGGTTTTGCACAGTTCTTGGAGGAGTTCCACTCCTTCCATCCTTGTCTGAAACTCCTTGGCTTCCAGGAGATGGTAAAGCTTCTGGAGCAGCTCCGTTTCTTCCACAGCTGGAGGTGACGTGACCTGGGCTTTTGCACAGTGTAGGAGGTGTCCATCAGAGGTAGATTTCACCCTGGAAAATAAAACCAAATCAGGACCTGGTGGTTATAATTATCATAGCATGGCATCCCCATAGTGGAAATAATTAGCATTGACTCCATGATTCCAGAAGGCTGATCAATCACTTTACTATGCTATGCTATGCTATGCTATGCTATGCTATGCTATGCTATGCTATGCTATGCTACTATACAGAAACTCATCACCCTTACAGACAGTCTGATACAGACAGACCAGATTGGTCAATTGAATCCAAAACACCATCACCAGTGGCCAATTAAGAAATCACCCTTTGGTAAACAAATCTCCATAACACATTCCACATGTTCACAACAGGTGCAGCAAGTGAAGATAAGAATTGTTTCTGATTCTTTTCTCTGATCTTCTCACAGCCTTCCCCAGGACAATGCCTGGGAAAGTTGTGCCTGCTGCTCTCTATGAAGACAGCTGCAGCCACAGATAATGCCTTCAGTTAATTGTGAGCAGAACATCTTGAGCAGCTTTCCTAATTATGTGATTTCAAGCAGGAAAATCATGAGGCTCTGAGGGACAATGTGGACTTCATGACAATCATTACAGGAGACAATCTGCAAGGAACATTCTTGCCAGAGCTTACTAGGAAAACCAAGGATGAGATGCATCTGATCTGTCTTCAGATGGCTGCCAAGGCACGCAGGTCACATTGCTTTGTGGAGAAAAGAGACACTCCTTCCAAGTCTAAATGCCTCCTCATATGGGATGTGTGTGTCTTAGAATAAGGAAACTCATCACTCTGGAGAAGTGTCTCTACAACCAGGCTTGACAATCTGGAAAAGTAGCTCAGATGCATCTGAACAGATGATCAGGGCCATATTTGAAGGATTCAGAAAATCAGTAACAGAGATAAAAACAGAAGCCAGACATCCCAGAACTACGCTCACATTTCATTTGCTTCCCTAGAGACTTGATGCACAGCTTAACAAACCCACTGGGAAGAATTCTCCTGATCAACCTGTCTCTTCCATGAGCACAGGAAGATGCTAGCCATGCTACTGAGGCATGTGGTCACTTTGCTGCCACTGCTGAGCAGGACAGAGCTAAATAAATCCCCTCTGTTATCAGAGGAGAACAGGTACAAGTAGCTCTGCAACTGCCATGAAGAGACAGCAAGGAGCAAATTCCTGTCTTAAATGCTGATTGCAGCACAGGGGGAAATAAACCAAACATGCTGTCCATCAAGCAAATTACATGAAGAACAGGAACATCAAGACAAAAAGTCCACATTCAGACACCTGTTGACGGAAGTTGTTCAGGAATTGCCTTGCTCCTTACTACTCAAACTTGATACTGTTTGAGGGTAAGAAAACCATGATTCAGCCAGGCCAAACCACATGGATGAGAAATGCATCTTTGTGGAATGGCATCTTGCTTCCAGACTGAGATTTCTCATCAAAACACCCATCTGAAAAAGACTCCACTCAGATGAAAAAAAAAGCCCTGTTTGAATTTACTTGTCCCAAGTCAGGCAGCAGAAACTTGGCCCTCTCCCAGCCTCCACAACACTGCCCTTGCCATGCACTGGATCGTCTGAACTGCAACCAATGGGTGTCTTTTTGTCTCTCAATTTTTGTGGAAACCCCTCCAGAGAAGCAGTGTTCAGCACAATGCAGAAGTAGACATTTTTTATCCTAGAGCATTTGTAGAGAAAGGAGACAATCTGTGGGATTGGTCACCTCTGCCAGAAAGTTTTTCCTGAGGAAGAGGCATGTAAAGCTTGTCATGTGCTTTGTCACATCTGACAAAAGTGCTCAGTACCGTTTGCTAGAAGACAATGTGGCCTGGGGCTTCTTTGAGCCATCGTTCCTCTCCTTCACGGCTCCTTGACAGATGGGCGTTCAGCCTTCTGGTTTTCCATCCCCTACAAAGACATAGAGAAACCCCATCAATCTTTAGAATATAAAACAGGAAATTCCCTCTTTAAAACACAAGTTAGAACCAGGATCACTGCTACCAAGGTTCTGGGAAACATTTCCTAACTTACAGATGGAAACAGACCGAGAGATTCAGTGATGCCAACTTTTTTTCAATAGCCCAAGGCAGGTTATGGGTGCTACCAGTCTGAGCAGCAGTCCAAAATCCCAAATTCCTTAGTCTTGAGCATAAATGGGAATAATGCAAACTGGCAGGCAATGAGTGTCTGTGAAGGAAAGCAGAAGAAACTGGACTCTTTTGGGGTTGGCCCATTGTGTTGGAAGTTGATTTGGTTCAACACTCACTCTCCTGCTCCTGCACAAAGGCAGGCTCTTCTGTAATGTGAAAAAAAAAATGAAATCCCCCTCCTCAAACAAACAGATGCATTTCTGAACAGATGCTGCTGAATTCACCATATTTTCTTCCAGAAAATCTAACAGAGATAAAACAGCAGGGCAGACATCCCAGAAAGACTCACATTAATTTTAGTAATTAGGATTGACTTGATGACAGCTTTAACAAACCCACTGGGAAAATTCTCCTGATCAACCTGTCTCTTCCATGAGCACAGGAAGATATCTTGCCCCATGCTACTGAGGCATGTGGTCACTTTGCTGCCACTGCTGAGCAGGACAGAGCTAAATAAATCCCCTCTGTTATCAGAGGAGAACAGGTACAAGTAGCTCTGCAACTGCCATGAAGAGACAGCAAACCCCAAATTCCTGTCTTAAATGCTGATTGCAGCACAGGGGGAAATAAACCAAACATGCTGTCCATCAAGCAAATTACATGAAGAACAGGAACATCAAGACAAAAAGTCCACATTCAGACACCTGTTGACTGAAGTTGTTCAGGAATTGCCTTGCTCCTTACTACTCAAACTTGATACTGTTTGAGGGTAAGAAAACCATGATTCAGCCAGGCCAAACCACATGGATGAGAAATGCATCTTTGTGGAATGGCATCTTGCTTCCAGACTGAGATTTCTCATCAAAACACCCATCTGAAAAAGACTCCACTCAGATGAAAAAAAAGCCCTGTTTGAATTTACTTGTCCCAAGTCAGGCAGCAGAAACTTGGCCCTCTCCCAGCCTCCACAACACTGCCCTTGCCATGCACTGGATCGTCTGAGCTGCAACCAATGGGTGTCTTTTTGTCTCTCAATTTTGTGGAAACCCTCCAGAGAAGCAGTGTTCAGCACAATGCAGAAGTAGACATTTTTTTTATCCTAGAGCATTTGTAGAGAAAGGAAACAATCTGTGGCATTGGTCATCTCTGCCAGAAAGTTTTTCCTGAGGAAGAGGCATGTAAAGCTTGTCATGTGCTTTGTCACATCTGACAAAAGTGCTCAGTACCGTTTGCTAGAAGACAATGTGGCCTGGGGCTTCTTTGAGCCATCGTTCCTCTCCTTCACCGGCTCCTTGACAGATGGGCGTTCAGCCTTCTGGTTTTCCATCCCCTACAAAGACATAGAGAAACCCCATCAATCTTTAGAATATAAAACAGGAAATTCCCTCTTTAAAACACAAGTTAGAACCAGGATCACTGCTACCAAGGCTCAGGGAAACATTTCCTAACTTACAGATGGAAACAGACCAGAGATTCAGTGATGCCAACTCTTTGTTTTCAATAGCCCAAGGCAGGTTATGGGTGCTACCAGTCTGAGCAGCAGTCCAAAATCCCAAATTCCTTAGTCTTGAGCATAAATGGGAATAATGCAAACTGGCAGGCAATGAGTGTCTGTGAAGGAAGCAGCAGAAGAAACTGGACTCTTTGGGGGTTGGCCCATTGTGTTGGAAGTTGATTTGGTTCAACACTCACTCTCCCTGCTCCTGCACAAAGGCAGGCTCCCTTCTGTAATGTGAATAAAAAAAATAAAATCCCCCTCCTCAAACAAACAAAGGATTTTTCCACTGGATGCTGCTGAATTCACCAAGCTTCTTCCAGCTCCACAGGGCTTGACAGCAGGGCAGTATTCCCAAAAGACAGACAGTAATTTTAGTAATTAGGATTGACTTGGACATCTTTTGTAAATTTAGAAATTTTCTTGGTGCTACTACTTCCAGTGTCCTTTGCAAGGACTCTGTTATCTTGAGAAGCACTATTCTCACTTAATTGCTTTACTGGGGGCAGAGTAGGGAGAGCATGGTGGGGGCTTACACTTAAATGTAAACCCATTTTCTCCTCTTTTCCTTTTCTCTTTGTGACCAATATTGAAAATATTCAAAACCCCACTTTTCCCTAATAATATTAATTCCTTTGTGGTCTGCTGATGAACAGGCTGAGGATCAACAGCTCATTCCCAGGAGCAAAATGATTCAGCAGAAGAGGAATGAGCTAAAGACAGATTGGGTATGTTTGATCTCATATTAGCAGTGGCAATACTTGCACAAAGGAGACATTTCTCCTGCCAAGCACTTACTTTCTTCTTAATTCTTGTCAGAATATCTTCCAGGTCACGGGTGGAAAGAGATTGTTCCAAAAGCATTTTAAATTTTTGATGATTGAGCAACATCTTCACCATCTCCTGTCCATAATGCCTAAGGAAGGAAGGAAGGAAGGAAGTGAAAGAAAAGTGAACAAACAAAGGAAGAGTGTTAACAGAAGAGGCTGATACCTTAAACTCATCAGGTGCAATCCTTGCATGAGAAGGCATTACCTACTCAGCAAAGAGGGAGATTTACCTCACTTGACACTGCACAGTGCTGTCAGCTGAACACAAGAGGCAAGAGGAGAATGTGGGGCAACAGAAAAATACCATTTCACTCTGAAACTGGGGGTGTGCTTCTGTGGCATCAGAGGATCCCAGGGAGCAAGCAAAACACATCTGCTTTGTTGTCAGAGCCTGTTAGCAGTGTCTTGCTGGCATTGCACAATTATTTGCCTTTCTTTAACTGGCAGGGAAGCCAGGACAAAACACCTCGTGCATCCTCTTGATTATTCTATGTGTATGCACAGGGGCAGCTAGTTGCTCTGGTGTTCTTGGCAGCTATTCATGGGAATTTAATCATCAAAGGAAGGGGATTTTGGTGGTTTGGGTTGATTTTGCCACTAGGAAACCACAGTTTTCTTCAAGAAGAAATGTGGAGCTCACTGAGCCACAGATAACAGCATTCTAGAAATCTGCAGAACAGGTTTAGAAAGACTGAATATGTTGGCTAAAGACCCCTGAAATATTTCTAGGAAAGCCTGAAGTTAATGAGAAATGGATGTTTGGGATCCTTCAGTGATGAACACTAGGCAACACTTTGGCTTTGTGTTGTGCACCTAAGGCAAATCAAAACTGCTGGACTGGCTGATCTGAGCTCTTTTGATCTCAGTAAAGAATCCTTCAAGCCACAGGAAAAAGTTGGCAATGCTCCTTTTTGCTGGCCAACCTCAGGTTACCCAGTACAGCCACTTGCCCAGGCAACCCAGAGCAGTGGTCACAGTGCCAAGGCTGACAGAGCTCAAGAAGTGTTTGGACAATGCTCTCAAGCACATGGAGTGACTCTTGGGGTCACTGCACATGGCCAGGAGATGGACTCGATGACCCTGATGGGTCCCTTCCAAGTCAGCATATTCCATGATTCTATGACCCTTATTCACACCGTGAGGTAACTTCATATTTCCTTTAGTTTCCACTCTTGTGTGGTTTCACCTTTACAGCCAGACACAAAACGGTTTTCCTGTTTTGGGAGGTGAAATGAAGATCATTACCTTGTGTCCTTGTGACAGTCCTGAGCAAGCTTCCCTGCCACGTGTGCCAGCCTCTCAGCCCTGGGGGTGCCTGCGAGCTTGGTGGCTCCAATTCTCTCCATCAGGGACAGGAGGAGTTGGGCCGCACACTTCCGCACCGGGGCGTGGCGGCTGCTGGGGAGGAGAGAGCAAACCCTGGGGCACAGGGACAAGGAGCAGCACAGCACCGGCCTTGGCCAGAGCTGCTCCCTGCCCTTGCTGGGGGAAGGAGCCTGGGCTCTCCCTGCACCCTCAGACACCTGCAGGAGGTTCTGTCCTCAGGTAAACACAAAGTTAGCCTTGTACACAAGGCCTGCCTGCATGGAAGAGGGAGGAATTCAGTCTCCCTGCACTGTCTGATACTCAGTTTCTTTCACAGTATTTACTCTGAGAAAGATTAAAGAAATAGATGACATATGAATAATTTAGAAATTAAGGACAATTCATGCTGACCCAACACAGGGCACCCAGTACACAGAGCTGCAGCAGGATTGAGGCTTTTCCACCCATTTATCCCCAAATCTGCAGACCTTTGGAAAACAACAAATGCAGGGAAAACAACATTGTGGGCCATGAAGTTGCAGAATATCCAGCAATGCAGCCTGTTTCTTCTGTGAGGCTTGGCAATGGATCCATCTGAATGTTTTACCCAATTCCAAAGCTGAGGAAAGGGTTGCAGGCAGTTTAGCCAGGTTGTCCTGTTCTAGAGTGTGTCTCTTGGGAAATATCAGGCCCAGCACCAACATTTTAGGCAGCATTTGCTTCAACTGTCCCATGGCAGTCAGCCTGTGAAGCACCTGTAAAGTGATTCATCATCTCAAGGCTAACATGAAACATCAGTTTGAATAGAAAGTAGAGCTCTAAGGCCAGGACACTCATGCAAGACTCTTTTGGCAGGAGCTGCACCTGCTGTGCAGGCTGGGCCACACCCAGCAGATTGTCCCCCATGTGCTCCACACCCCAGTAAGGACCCTCCTCATTTCTCAAGTTAATGGCATCATGAGGAGACATGGTTTTCCCAAGGCCTCTGTGGTTAGCACTGTGAAATACCAAACACTGCTCACAGCTGCAATTGCAATTGTCCCTCTTCCCACAAAAGCACAAGGCTCTATCCTTGGCCTTTGCAGGCACTTTCCCTTCCCCACCGGTCACCACATCTAGGAAAATCTGACAGACTGGGAGAACTCCAGGAAGCAGCAGGAAGCTGAGTCAGAGGAGCTTTAGTTTGGATATCAGGAAAAGGGTTTTTCACCCAGAGGGTGCTTGGGCACTGGAACAGGCTCCCCAGAGCAGTGGTCACAGCACCAAGCCTGACAGAACTGAAGAAGCATTTGGACAACAATCTCAGGCACTTGGTGTGACCCTTGGGCTGTTCTGTGCAAGGCCAGGAGCTGGACTCGATGGTCCTGATGGGCCTCTTCCAACTCCCCATATTCTACACTTCTGTGATTCTGAGAACTAATGGGCTGCAGGAGGGCAGAAATAGGTGACAAGAGGAAAGAAATGAGGTTGGTCAGAGAATCAAGTCACTGAGTTCACAGAAGATGCAGGATACAGGACCCTTCCCTCCCATCATTCCCATTCTCTCTGTCATCCCTTCTCCCTCCCACACATACGAAGGTGAAGAATATCACTAAAAGAAGAACCTACTTGACTCCCATGTCCATGAGAGCAGTCATTGCTCGTGCAGGAGTCACATTCTCCACCATGATCCCCAGGGTCTGACTGGCTGCTTTCTGAACAAATTCTGGGGAGTTGGACACCATCTGGAGAAGGACCCGAGCAACCTCATCCACCTCAGAGTCCATGTCCTTCTTCAAGGTCACAAAGAGCTCTCCCAGAGTGACAATTGCAGCGTGGGACACCTTGGAACGGAGGTTGGTCACCTGGGGAAATCATGAGGGGAAACATAAGAATCACCTTGGAAAGAAAACCAGTTGCCTTCAACAGAAGTCCCAGGAAATGACAACATGTCCCACTGTGTCCAGAGGAACATAAAAGTACAGGAAGAGCTGGAGAGCACAAGCACAGAAAGGCACTTACTCTGGCACCAATTTCTAACCTCAGACCTGCTCACTGCAGGCCTAAAAAAAATTTCATTAAGTGTTCTACTTAACCCTTCTAAAATGTCCACAGTTTTGATTTCAGGCCCTTTTACTAGAAGACTAAAGCAAAGGATGCTTTCAAATCATAAAGGCACAAGTCATAAAGATAAAAGAGTCAGGTGCTCCTGTTCAAAAAAGCAACACCAGCAGTGGAAGCACTCAGCCAGGAAACAGAAAACACAGATTCTGGTCTACAGAATAATTTGCAGTGTTCAATTACAGCTTGGGCAGAGGCTGGGACTCTGGCAAATAACATCATTAGTGTCTCAGTTTCTGCATTTGCACATTGCATTATAAAGGCACCACACTCAAAGATGAGTGTCAGATACCCGACCTGCCAGTAAATACAGCTGCATGTGCCCACAGATCCTACAGAAAGCTGACAGACATTAGAAATCTCATGTCTAAAACCAGAAATGAAGGCAGACCCTGAGCACACATGGAGATGAACAAGCACATACCTACTCTACACACTGTGTATGAAGTATGGGGGACAATTCAGAACAATGTTCTCACCTCGCTGGTAACTGCCAAGCAAACGTCACGAAGTCTACAAAGCAGGACCTCTGAATGGGACCCAGCCAGGTGTTTGATGGTGAAGAGTCCCTTCTCCTTCAGATCCCTGAAAGGCAGAAGATTGATTTTTCTCTCCACCAAGGCAGCACCCTCTGAAATGACCAGGCTGGCAGCTCAGTCGAACAATGGGAGGTGCTTTTCAAGGAGTGCTTAATGAAATTGTGGAACGTGTTGCCCCAGGATGCTGTGGCTGTCAAAAGCATACACAAACCCAAGAGGCAAAGAGAGGGGTTTCAGAGTGGCCATTTAAGAAGACAGCCTTTCTGAAATCTCTGGCACATGAGGCCCCTCTGTCACTGCTTCCTAGAAGCTGTGAGACCGGGCCATGCTGCTGTTTCTTGTCACCTCCCTGTACCTGTCCCTGAGACACAGTGCCACCAGGCTGTTACTGGGGCATTTTCCTTCTTTGTCAGCCCCAGCAGGCATTCAGCAGGGAGAGTCTGCACTGCCACTCTGGAGCTGAGTTTCCACTCTACAATCTAGGCCTCTCTGTCACCCCCTCCACTCCACCTCACACATTCCCCAAAAATGCAGCAGGATATCCCAGGAAATTCCACCCCTGGGCAAGAACTGTTGAAACTTTGGCTTTTCCCAAAACCCCCTACCTAAAACAACCCCCACAACAGCAACAGGTTATCTAAAAGGTGCAAACAACTCTGTCTCTGAGCACTTGCTTTGTGCAGGCCCTCAGCTACAGGAAGGTGTGTGAGGCATCAGGGCTGCAGCCCAGGGCTGGTGACCGATCCCACGGGCACCCCTGAGTGTCATCCGGACCCCCACACCTGCAGAAGCTCTCTGCACCTCACAGGGCACCAAAGAGAAATGGGGAAGAGAAAGCAGAAGAGAAAGGGCAAAACAAAGGTGACTGCACAAGGAGATGCATCATGGCAGATTTTTCATGCTTATCCCAGTGGGAATGGAGTCCTTAACCCCAGTGTGAATGAAGCATCCACCAGGGAGTGATCAAAAAGACATCAAAAAGAAAACCAGTATCAGCTAAAATTTGTAGGGTTATCACCTCTGGGCCTCCTTCTGCCTGTGTATAAGTTTGGGACACATTGGGAGTATTGACAAAACATCTCAGGCCCATATGAAGCAGTGAGAAGGAAAAAGTTGAATTCCAAAAGTGCAAGATTCCTAGATTTTTTCTTTTTTTTTCCTTCTCCTTCATGATGAGCCCTTCAGGAGTAATGGCAGGCTGAGGGACTTGAAAGCACAACTCAGTCCATTTCTCAGAAAAAGGATCTCCCTGGAGCTGCTTCTGGGACTCCCATGCAGGAGGCCACAGGGAGACCCTGTCACCTGCCATTGCTGTCAGCAGTGGGAGCAGAGAGGAATCTTACTCAGTCCCACTGGGCCAGTGGCCCAAGGCACCCAAATCTCTACACTCAAAACTTCTGCCATCCTGCTTCTGCCTTCAGCCAGCAAATCATCTCCTTCCAGAGCTTTCTCTCTTCCCTCAAGGTTTCCTTTGCAGCCCCATGGAGCAGCAGGCAAAGCAAGGAAACAGCACGGACCTGCTGCAGCTGCAGCACTGCTGCAGAGCAAGGCCAAGAAAAGGCTGCTCTCCAATCTTCATCCTCTCCCTGCTCTGCAGGGGTTTCACCAGTGCCCTTTGGCCCTCTGGGCTCTTGGGGCTCAGAGGCACGAGCAAGACACGCTTCTGACCGACCTCAACGCCGAGAGGGACACAGAGGGAACGGGGCCTTTCTTACCAGCCATCGCTGCCCAGCAAGGAGAGTGCCTCCTGCAGGGACTGCTGTGGGTCTGAAGAGGCTCTGTCCTTGTGCCCACGCCCACGGAGCGGCTCCTCTCGGCGCTGGGCACCAGGGGCTGTCTGCGAGGTCCCTGTGAGGAGAGGGTCGGCCATGGGCGCTGCAGCCCTGGGCAAGGCCCCGCCATGGAGCGGCCTGAGCCCCATCCCCAGCCAGGGCTCCGTGTGCTACAAACTGGCACTGCCTCAGAGGCTTCCCTGCTGCCTGGCTCCTGGGGCTCCTTGCTTGCTCCCAGCCTCCCCCAGCTGGGCCCAGCTCCAGGCTGAAGCTGACAATTGCCCCACAGCGCCAGCTCCCAAGTGCCACAGGTGCCCAGATGGTGAGTGAACAACTGACCGTGGTGGTTCCCATAAGTGCACAGTGAGCACAGCCTGGCAGACTGCCCTGCAGCTCATCCCTGCAGTCCCAGCTGCCTCCTGGCACCAGTGCTGGAGTTTGGACTCTCAGGATGGGCAAAAGCCAGAGCTTAGGCCTTTACCACTATTTTATTCAGCTCAACTTTCCAATGGATCTCTAAGAACCAACTGCTCCAGTACTTCCAAGCTGGACTAACTCCAAAGTAGATTTGCTGTTCACTCTCAGGACAGACTATGGAGCCAAGATCCCAGCAGTGCTGGCTGAGGCACGGGGCAGTTTGTGCTCCTTGTGCAAGGAAAAACCCGAGTGGGAAAAGCTGCCATGGAGCAGGCTTACCTGAGGAGCTGCGTGGGAAGCTGCCATCCCCATGGATGATGGGGGTATTGGGCAGTAAGGGCACATTGTCCTGCTTCCTCAAGACCTTCTTCTTCAAGGCACTACCAGGGTGTGTTCTCTGCACTCTAGAAGCTGTGCCATCGACAGGTGGTAGGCTAAAGGCTGCAGGGACCAAAGAGGAGCTTGTAAGTGGATAGTGCTGGACAGGGTGATGATGGAAAGGGCCAGAAAACTTGCTGGAGCTGGGTAACATCTCTTTGTTATCCCAAAGAACTTCAAGTATAACAATGAAATACCACTTTATAGCAAGTATAATATGGGACAATGAGCACAGAATCCTAGAAGAGTTTGGGTAGGAAGGCACCTTTAAGCACCATCTAGTCCAACCCCTGTGAGCAGGGACATCTTCATCCTGATTAGGTTCCTCAGAGCCCCATGTAAGCTGGCCTTGAACACCTTCAAGGACGGACCAACAACAGCTTATCTGGGGAAACCCTTCCAGCTTTTCATTCTCTTCATTATATAAAAAAATTCTCCCTTATGTCTAACCTAAATCTACCTTATTCTAGCTTAAAACCAAATTGCAGTGATGCTTTCCCTAAGAAACAAGGAAACCCAGTATTGCTTTGCCTTTGTTCTCCTGTTGCAGAGGCTGGCAGGGGCAGTTGCCAAAGGAAAGTGCAGATAACCTTGCGTGGTGCCCTCGGGCTGAGCGCTGCCTCCTCAGGGCCCCGCTGCCGCCCTCGGGCAGCGCTCACAGCCCTGCAGGCAGAGCCCTCAGCCGGGATTCACTCGGGAATGCTGCTGGCTCCTGGGGCTGCAACAGGAGCCCTGGCTGGGGCTTCAGCACAGCTCTACAGCGCCAGCTCCTCAGCAGGGAGTGGCAGGAGAAGGATCTCTGGTGTTTTCATTACAAGGAGCTGAATTTTGTTTCTTCCAGGTTGCAGCCTGGTTGAAAAGCATTCTTTTGGACTCCCCTTCCCTGGAGGCTGCTCTCCAGGAGAGAGTCTGAAGCCCCAGTGTACTTTGCAAGACAGAATTTTCTACTCTAAAAGACTTTAGAGGTGAAGGGGGAAAGCTGATATTCTGTTACTGACTCAGTGAGGCCATGGGCAAGACACTTCATGCCTCTGTATTTTTCTTTGGGAAACAGAATTAAATCCCAAGCAAGCTTCCACTCAGATGCAAGCTGAACAGCTCCCCAGTCTGATTGCACCACTGTGCAAAGGGCAAGCAAGTGGTCAAAAGGACCACCACAAGTGTAGCCACCACTTACTTGCTTCAGCTGCATCCCCAGGCTCGACTGGCTCAGGAATAGGCTGCAAGGATGTTTTCCTTTGTCTCCTTTTCTTCATCTCTCTCTCCAAACGCTCTGCGTCCTTCCGCTCCAAGTTCTTTTGAGCCAACATGCACAAAGCAGCACGGATCTGGGTGCAATGGAAATACATCATAGACTGTAAGCAGAGACACACAAACCACACACAGCATCTCATCAGGAGCACAGAGTCCACAGAGTGCCATAGGCTTCAATGCAGCTCCATCCACAATCCAAGAGTTTCAGAGGAATGTCTCCTGTCCTCACCTTGGCAATTGCACACAGTGAGGTGGAACACTTCAGTGCCACAGCCTTCCACTGCTGCAACTGCAACCTATGTCAGGAAGCCCTGCTTGAAGCATGAAACTCATAGGAGTGCTCCAAGACAGAGGAAGAGCTGACATGGCCAGTGAGCAGGCAGTTCAGTTCCTACAGGCCATGGCAGGAGAATAAAAACCATGTGCAATACCCAGCAAGGAGGGCTAATGAGCTGTTGGTTAACACTCATGGCCAGGAATTGCAGCTGTTTCTCACTTCCTGGCTTCTGAAGGACTCAGCTCTGAAGGACCAGGAGACCAAAAGGAGGAGTCTTGTGAAAACAAGTTGCAGAAGCATTGATGTTCATGAGCATAAAACTTGAGAATGAGAGGGCTGTGCGATACAGCCACAAAGGTAACCAGGAAAAATCAACCTCTCCCATTTGATTTTGCAGCCTTGCTTACACCCAACATTAGAATCTTTGCTTCTCTGCTTCCGAGGATGCACTTTGCCCACATTCACTGATGTGTAGCTTGCTCTGCCATTCAGAACTTCTCCAAAACAGCCTTTACACATAAAGAATGCTTCTGGCATGACCTTGGCACCCTCTCCAAACCAGGGACCTTGGCACCACTGGAAATAGCCAAGCAATGGTTCTGTAGCTGTCCAATATATTCCCAAGGCAATCCCCATCCCCCAAGAGAGGAAGATGATGATTTTCAGTGACATTTTGGGCCAAGCACTGAACAGCCACAGGAAAGGAAGTCTGCTCATCCCTGTCCTTATCCCTTACCTTTCCAAAGGCGTCCCTCAGCTCTTTGTCCCTCGTAAGACCAGGACTGGTGGGATGATCTGTCTCCTTGGCCTGGCTCAGTGGGAGGCCTGGGAAGGGAAGCAAATGTTTGTGTAAACCTCTGGCAGACTTCAAGCCCCCAGAAACACAATGCTGGGCAACAGGCAAGACAGGTTCCAGAGTGCAGAGCTCTCCAGACACAGAGATTGGGATTGAGAGCAGCAAGGTACAATGCCTAGACCCTCTCCCAGGGGATGGGCTACTGGCAGCAGACATGACATGACTCTGTTGGCCAGCAGACTGAAACCTGCTGCATGATGAAGGCCTCAGCCCCTGCACAGAGCCTCTGTGTCTGATAGAGAAGGGCAGAGATGGAGATTGCTCTTGACAGAGATTCTTTTCCGCCCTTTTTCATGCTGATTGTAGCAAACATCATCTTTCCAGTTCCTGAAAGAAGCCCCGGGTTCTAATACCTGTATGCATTTAGATCAACATTGTCTTCTGTTTGCTGGAAAATTTTAGAGGACATTCAAAGAAAATCTGAGCATTGCAGGAGTGCAGGAGTGTTACCCAAATGTTAACTGTGTTCTTGACACTAGATATTTCATTTTCCCCAAGGAATTTCATTCTAAACTGTATGAGATTGGCCCGCTTTTGGACCAGGCTGACTAAAGGCTGCTTCTCTAGTTGCAATTCTATACAACAGCTTCACAGAGGATAAATCAAGTGGCAATGCAGTAGAAAAAAGGCCATGTCTTCAATCAGGATTTTTTGCCCCTGCAGAATGGTCAGCATAATAATAAAAAAGAAGACTTAGATAGCGGCTCTGTGAAAGGAGGGCCTTGGAAGGTAAAAGCATTTGGGCAGGAAAATGTTGATGTTGGCAGGGAAACTCCAGATCCCAAGGTAACCTCCTTGGGACCACTGCTGTCAGTCAGGCCAGCAAAATGGACACACAAAGTGTAACAGAGGCAGTGATGCAATCTAAAGCATCTGAAGCTCCATATTTCATGGGACACATTTCCTGGAAATGTCTAAACAGCTGCACAGGGAAACATGCTCCTGCTGGCAGACACTTGAGGCAGCCAAGGGCAAAACCCTGAGCCACTTGCCCAGAGCTCCCACAGGCACAGCCTGGCCTCTGGGCTGCCCTGGGACAGCAGGGAGCCCCGAGCCCTGTGCTCTCCAGCAATGGCTCAGCTGCACATGCACCCTCCTGCTCCTCTCCCTGCCCCACAGCTCAGCAGCCCCACAGCTCCAGGGGCACTGGCAGCAGCACAGCTCCTTGCAGGGGCACATGCAGGGCACAGCTGTTCCCTGGCAATGTGCACAGCCTCTCTGGGCTGCCACAAGACCCTTCCTCCTGCCAGCGAGCAGCCCAGCGCCCCCCTGCCCTCTGTCCTTGTCCTCCCTGGCAGCGGCCCTGGGGCCAGCGCTGCTCCGCGGCCTCTGCCGGGGCTCCTGGGCCGAGGCCCCTGAGCCGCCCGCGAGCCCAGAGCTCCATTCCCAGGGCCGGGCTCTGGCACAGGAGGCTCCAAGCCCAACAGCTCAGCCCGTTTCCTTGGGAACAGAGGCATCCCAGCTCCTGTCTTGCACCCAGAGCTCTTTCCCTTCTTCCTCTGGGTTTTTGCTGTAGGCTCAGGAGAAGCTGACATTCAGGTACAAGAGAAGAAGTGAGTTAATTGAACTCATGCCTTTACAATCAACCCATCTAATGGGTGAGGAATTCAAAGTGTATTTTAGTTACTGAAAAGATTGTTTTTTTTTTTATTTTTCATGAAACGAGCATCAGTTTAATTTCTCTGAACAATATGGAGCTGGCAAGCCAAGAGAGAAGGGCTCTACTGGTTCATGTGGTGCCCATTGCCTCCCCACTACTACAGGATCCCTTTCCTTCCAAACAGTTGGAAACTCACAGTGCTCTCTAGAATCTGATACTGGCAAGGAAGTAATTGTTTTCAAAAGTAATTTTCAAGGCCTTTGTTTCTGTTGGTCCCACTCAGTTCCAGGTCGGGTTTTGCATTTTTGGGATTTTATATTACTCTTTAAAAAAAAAGAAGTGCTGGGAACCAAACAATGGCACCACGTTTTAGATGCAAAAGAAGCTTTGCTTTCTCCATTAGATGTGCCCAGTATTCTGTGAGCCTGTCTTTGTAGGGAAAAAAGTGCTCATCCCAAAGTTCCACTTTTGCTCTACTTACTTGTTCCAGGGGTTTGTTCCCTGCTGTCTTTTCAGCAGAGACACCCAAACCCAACATAAACATGACCTGCCTCAAAACATTTCTGATCTTGGCTAATACTGTCAATTCAAAAGTATTCCTAATGGAAATAGCAGAGGGTAGGTCATTTTGAAATACTCTCCAACAAAGCAGTTAGAATTAAGAGAACTAGTTCTTGACATGGCTGCACAGAGAATAAAAAAATATGGCAGCCAAGCAGGATGAGTGTCTTAAACCTGGATTCCTTCACCCTGTAGAATGCTGGGGTCAGTAATAAAAGTGAGGCAGGTAAGGTTTAATGAGATAGGTCATTTCTAGTCCAGAACTGATCCAGCAAAAATGTCACCTTACTTACTGAGCATTAAGCATTCCAGCTGCATATCAGCAATGAAGGAGTCATTCCAAAGGGGCCATAGCCAGAATTTGGCAGAACTAACCCTGAGCCCCAAGGGGACCAGGGGATCTGATCCTTTGTTCTGCATCAGCAGAATTATTTCCTCAAGTCTCATCTCTCCTATCATTCCACACCCAGAGATGCCAAAGGAACAACAACAGTGTCATTGAGGCTTTCAACTGGAAAGCATTGCCTGACCCAGATGCACCAGAGACTGCATTTTGTCTGGCACAATTCCACTTGTCAGGGATCAGGCAAGGCAGGGACAGGGACAAGGCAGAAGGCATCTCCTGCCCCAGCCTCAGCCTGCAACACTGACACAGGCAGAGACAGCCAGGGAAGGGATTTGTCACTGTGATCCTGCCATAGGTGGCTGTGGGCTTGTGCTGTCACAGCATGACAAACTCACACCCTGCATAGGATGCATCTATTTGGAAGGCTCTTTCTCCCTAACTGGAAAATTTATAAGGACTTTCTATCATAGGAGGTTTCCCTATTTCTGCCAATACAAAACCAGATAATGTCCATCAATCTCCTTCACATCTCAAAGGGTTCAGCTCAGAAACTGCCCCAAGGAAATGTTTTCTCCTCCAAAAGCAGGAGGAAGGAGTGGGAACATCTCTCCTTTCATGCTAAATTTTTCCCTACTAATTGTGACACTAGAAAGGCTGTAGGGAGATAAAAAGAATGAGCAGGATGGAGAGGAAGGTATCCTCTTCCAGCGCTGCATCTCCAGGGCCCCAAGGTACCACTCAACACTTCACACTGGAGGGATTTTCACTGTGCCATGAGAGAACACTCCCACTGACTGGGCTCTCAGAGAGCCCACTGAGCCCACCAAAGAATTGAAATGAATTTAAAGAAATTTTGAAAAGAATGGGTTTTAACCAAGCTTTCCAAATGTCACCTCTGAGTCAAGACTACAATGGTCATTCTAGGACAGACATGCCCTGTACCTACCTGCACCTTCAGAATTCTCTTTGCTTCTGCTGCTGGGTCTTGGCCTGGAGGAAATGGAGGACAAAAGAACATGTGAGGAGGTAGAAAGAGAAGGGAGGGAATGGGTGTACCATGAAAGGAGACAAATCTTCTTAGCATGGTCACTCTATGATGAAAGAGGAAATGCAACACATAAACCCAACAGGATGCAAAGCTGATGAATTGTCCTTAAGTTTGCCATTGCTGGAGTCACACAGAGCTGGCCAAGCTCTGGCTGAAACACATCAGTCATTCTTCAACTTGCATCAGAACTCCCCAGTTCTGCTGCCTCTCCTTTTGGGGCCAAGTGGCTCCTACAGCCTCTCTGAAGCAGCAAGAGCTGCTGAGCTGAGACACGAGTCTGTAAGGAGGGCAGCTACTTTTGTACAGCTGCCAAAGCTTGACTTGGCCTGCTCGTGCCTTCCCCTGGTGACAGCCTCGTGCTACATGTGGTCAGAGCACTGCTGTCTCCTGAGAATGATATGACACCTCCTGGCTCTTTCAAGAAAACAAAGGCTGTTTCCAACTCAGCTGCTAGGGGAGGATGTTCAGATCACACCTTAAAAGCCCCACTGAAGATTCTCAATTGGCATGATATTTCTGTGACTCCCTCTTTTCTGTCAGCACTTGGATAAGGGTAATAGCTACATTTTCTCTTGCATATCCAAGCCAATATTTTTCCACCAGGTACAGTCCTATGCCTCTTCTCTAGCACCTTGCCCTCTTTGATCTTAAGCCCAGATCAAAATATTAAACATCAATCGGATTATACATCAGATTTTACATCTCTAGTGCAAAATTTATCTGGCATCTCATTTAACTGTGGAGCCCCAGGCACAGTGAAGTTACAGCTGATGTTTACAGAAGCAGCACCTGAATTTGCAGACACCTCTCCAGCAGCCAATATTTGCCCAAGCACATTCTCCTGGTTGCAGAATTTGACAGTCAAGGATCACAGCATCCAAAGACCTGCAGGATCCAGACCCATGCAGTACAGTTCCCAAATGTCACCACAACAATGACAGAGGGATTCCATAGCCAAGTCCAGAAGGACCATTCTGGAGGTGCTTTGAAGCCCTGCCTCCTCTTCCTCACCACCACCTCTGCTCTTGGGACATTGGTGTTGGGTTTGACATAGAATGGGCCAAATGGTGAATACACAGAGGTTTGCCTAAATCCATGGGAGATTGTGGAAAATCACCCCACATGATGGGAAGAGTGAGGTGAACAGCACACTGGAGTAACAGACACCTTGGCTTACCTCATCTCCCAGGACTCCTGAAAATCCATCTGGGGAGAGCTTCGGACAGACCCCGCAGCACTGCCAAGAGGGAGACTTCCTGCCTTGTGTATTGGGGGGATCACAGGCAGTCCAAATGACTCCTTCTTCATTTCCCCACCAGTGGAATATGGCAAGGAAGCCTGGAAAAAGAAGAAAAGGCATCCAGCTTTGCCCCAATCCTACCTCAAGACATTTAGGTATGCCCTCAACTGGGACCTGGCAGGAATAAACAAGTCAAACTGAGGGTGCTGCTTGGCCCAGGATGGGGAATGCAAAGGGAATTGCAGAGGCAGAGACCATGTTGCACATTTGCCACCTCTCTCTCATGCTCAGTTTTCTGCAAGTGTGGCTGCATTCCCAGCTAGCATTCACATGTTTGACATCAAGATGTTCTGAGCTGCCACTGTCTCCCCTGGCCTTGTGGATGGCATGGGAGTGGCTTTAGATCACTGTTCTCTCCCTGCCCCTAAGGTGTCTCACAGCCAGTGCTGGTCTCCAGCCAAGTCCCCACAAAGCCATTCTGCAGGATGTCCAAACCTGCTTTTCTCAAGCCCCTCATTTCTTCTGCTGCTGCCCTTCCCTCCTACACTTCCCCAGCAGCCTTGGAGCCCTGATGCTGCTGAGCTCTCGGCATGCTGGCTGCTCTCCAGCTCCCACACATCCATCATCTCAGGCTCCCTGGCACTGAGCAAGTTCAGCAGAGCTCCCTGCCCTGCTGCTCTCTGCAAGCTCTCTGCCTGCCCAAGGTGCTCCAGGGCCCCCAGGCCATGGCCAGGAATGGGGCTGGAGGCAGCAGGGGCAGGTGCACACCCTTCCTTCATATCCCATCATTTCTGGCCCAGCTAAAGAGCCAAACCAGGACCTGTTCAAACTTCACTGAAAGGCCCAGTTCCTGTCAGGGAAAAGGTCTCAGAGCTCTGCCAACAGCACATAAACTGAATTTACCACACTGCACTTTGCTTGGTCTCCTTACCTTACATCCTTTTCCCTCTGAACTCAGCTCCTGTATTTTTCTCCTCTCCTCATCCCAGCCGGTGCCATTTTTCCCATTCTCCTGCTCTCCGCTGCATGTTGGGCTTGGCTTGGTAGAAGGAGAGCTCTTCTGGATGGGAGGCAATGGCTTGGAGGGAAGGAGCATGGAGGGACTTGCCAGGGAAAACCTCTTGGCAAGAGGGCAGCCAGTCCGGCCTGCAAAGTGGAGACACAAAATAGAACAGAGGCCACAATGCAAACCTAAAGCAGCTGAAGCTCCATATTTCATGGGACACATTTCCTGGAAATGTCTAAACAGCTGCACAGGGAAACATGCTCCTGATGGCAGACACTGAGGCTGCCAAGGGCAAAACCCTGAGCCACTTGCCCAGAGCTAGCACAGGCACAGCCTGGCCTCTGGGCTGCCCTGGGACAGCAGGGAGCCCCGAGCCCTGTGCTCTCCAGCAATGGCTCAGCTGCACATGCACCCTCCTGCTCCTCTCCCTGCCCCACAGCTCAGCAGCCCCACAGCTCCAGGGGCACTGGCAGCAGCACAGCTCCTTGCAGGGGCACATGCAGGGCACAGCTGTTCCCTGGCAATGTGCACAGCCTCTCTGGGCTGCCACAAGACCCTTCCTCCCAGCAGAGATTGGCCCAGCTCCCCCCTCACCTCTGTGGGAGTTTGAGCCATGCTCACAAGGGAAGAAGTGAGTTAGGTGAGCTCCCACCCTTACAATCAATCCATCCTAGGATTGATGAGGCATCCAAGGGGTCTTTGAGTTATTCAGAAGATTGCTCTGTTTTTATTTTCATGAAACTAGCATCACTAGAATTCCTCTGAACTGTATGGAGCTGGCAACCCAAGAGAGAAAGCTTCTATTGCTTTGCCTAGGCATTGCTCATTGCCCATCCCTACTTTGAAATCCCTTTCCTTCTAAACTGTTGGCAACCCACTGTGGTCTTCAGAATTTGACAACTACACCTAGGAAGTAATTTCAAAGCTAGTTTTCATGGCATTTGTTTCTCTAACTCCACTCACTTCTGGGTTGGGTTTGCTTTGTTCCAAACTCATTCCATTTCTCTTCACAAGGAAGGAAGTGCTGGCACATGTACAATGGCACCCCATGTCAGAAGTAAAAGAAGCTTTGCACACCCCATTACAAGTCCCCAGTATTCAAGGACCCAAATCTGCAGGGAACAAATTAGCTTTCAAATATTTTGGTTTTGCTCAGCTTCATTGCTCCATGGCTTTATTCCCTGCTTTCTTTTCTGCAGAGACCCAAACCCAACATAAACATGACCTGGTTCAAAACATTTCTGATCATGGCAATTCATAACAATTCAAAAAATTTTAGTGGAAATTACAAAGGAGAGATCATAAAAAAAAGACCATTCTCCAGTCTGTATTTTTTTAATCCCCGTAGAATGGCCAGATCATTCCTAAAACTGCAACAGGTAAGGTTAATGAATTAGGTAATTTCTAGTACAGAATTAATCCAGAAAAATGTCACCTTACTTACTGAGCAATACTATTCCCTAGCTGCATTAAGCATTCCAGCTGCATATCAGCAATGAAGGAGTCATTCCAAAGGGGCCATAGCCAGGACTTGGCAGAACTAACCCTGAGCCCCAAGGGGACCAGGGGATCTGATCCCTTGTTCTGCATCAGCAGAATTATTTCCTCAAGTCTCATCTCTCCTATCATTCCACACCCAGAGATGCCAAAGGAACAACAACAGTGTCATTGAGGCTTTCAACTGGAAAGCATTGCCTGACCCAGATGCACCAGAGACTGCATTTTGTCTGGCACAATTCCACTTGTCAGGGATCAGGCAAGGCAGGGACAGGGACAAGGCAGAAGGCATCTCCTGCCCCAGCCTCAGCCTGCAACACTGACACAGGCAGAGACAGCCAGGGAAGGGATTTGTCACTGTGCACCTGCCATAGGTGGCTGTGGGCTTGTGCTGTCACAGGATGACAAACTCACACCCTCCATAGAATGCATCCATTTGGAAGGCTCTTTCTCCCTAACTGGAAAATTTATAAGGACATGCTGTCAGAGGAGGTTTCCCTATTTCTGCCAATACAAAACCAGGCAATGTCCATGAATCGCCTTCACATCTCAAAGGGTTCAGCTCAGAAAATGCCCCAAGGAAAGGTTTTCTGCTTCAAAAGCAGGAGGAAGGAGTGGGATTTCTCCTTTCATGCTAAATGCCTTCTTTGTCCCTGCTAGTTGGGACACTAAAAAGGCTGCAGGGAGATAAAAGGCATGTGCAGGATGGAGAGGAATGTTTCCTTGCCCTGCACTGCATCTCCAGGGCCCCAAGGTACCACTCCAGCTCCTGCCACTCAACACTTCACACTGGAGGAATTCTCACTGCACCACTGGAGCACACTCCCAGTGACTGGGCTCTCAGAGAGTCCACTGAGCCCATCAAGGAATTGAAACGAATTTAATGAATTAAAAAAAAAAAAAAAGGGTTTTAACCAAGCTTTCCAAATGTCACCTCTGAGTCAAGACTACAATGGTCATTCTAGGACAGACATGCCCTGTACCTACCTGCATCTTCAGAGTTCTTCTCCTGGTTTATGCTGCTGGATCCTGGCCTGGAGAAAATGGAGGACAAAAGAACATGTGAGGAGGTAGAAAGAGAAGGGAGGGAATGGGTGTACCATGAAAGGGGGCAAACCTTCTTAGCATGGTCACTGTGATGAAGGAGGAAATGCAACACATAAACCCAACAGGATGCAAAGCTGATTCATTGTCCTTAAGCTTTCAGTTGCTGGAGTCACACAGAGCTGACCAAGCTCTGTGTGAAACAATAGCCAAGTCCAGCAGAGGACCCATCTTGAGGTGCTTTGAAGCCCTGCCTCCCCTTCCCCACCACCACCTCTGCTCTTGGGACATTGGTGCTGCCTTTGAAATTGTGCTGGATCATCATAGATGGCCAAAATGGAGAATACACAGAGGCTTGCCTAAATACATGGGACACCTGACTGGGCAAAATAACCCCACGAGATGGGAAGAGAGAGCTGAACAGCAAACTGCAGCAGCAGCAGACACCTTGGCTCACCTCATCTCCTGCGACCCCTGGAATTCCAGCTGGGGAGAGCTTGGCAGGGACCCTGCAGCACTGCCAAGAGGGGGACTCACTGCCCTGCGTATGGGGGGGATCAAAGGTAGTCTCAGTGACCCCTTCTTCATATCCCCACCGCTGGAATACAGCAAGGAAGCCTGGAAAGAGTAGAACACAGTGCTCAGATCAAGCATCCGGCCTTGCCCTCATTCATGCCTCAAGACATTTAGATATGCCCTCAACTGGGACCTGGCAGGAAAAGTCAAACTGATGGTGCAGCTTGGCCCAGGATGGGGAATGAAAATGAAGGTGGTGAGGGAGAGAACTTGTCCAAGATTTGCCACCTCTCCCCTCATGCTCTTTTCTGCAAGGGTTGCTACGTTCCCAGCTGGCCTCAACGTGTTTGACATCAGGATGTTCTGAGGTGCCACTGCCTCCCCTGCCCTTTTGAATGGCATGGGAGTGGCTTTAGATCACTGTTCTCTCCCTGCCCCTAAGGTGTCTCACAGCCAGTGCTGGTCTCCAGCCATAGCCCCACAAAGCCATTCTGCAGGATGTCCAAACCTGCTTTTCTCAAGCCCCTCATTTCTTCTGCTGCTGCCCTTCCCTCCTACACTTCCCCAGCAGCCTTGGAGCCCTGATGCTGCTGAGCTCTCGGCATGCTGGCTGCTCTCCAGCTCCCACACATCCATCACCTCAGGCTCCCCCTGGCACTGAGCAAGTTCAGCAGAGCTCCCTGCCCTGCTGCTCTCTGCAAGCTCTCTGCCTGCCCAAGGTGCTCCAGGGCCCCCAGGCCATGGCCAGGAATGGGGCTGGAGGCAGCAGGGGCAGGTGCACACCCTTCCTTCATATCCCATCATTTCTGGCCCAGCTAAAGAGCCAAACCAGGACCTGTTCAAACTTCACTGAAAGAGCCAATTCCTGTCACGGAAAAGGTCTCAGAGCTCTGCCAACAGCACATAAACTGAACATTTACCACACTGCACTTAGCTTGGTCTCCTTACCTTACATCCTTTTCCCTCTGAACTCAGCTCCTGTATTTTTCTCCTCTCCTCATCCCAGCCGGTGCCATTTTTCCCATTCTCCTGCTCTCCGCTGCATGTTGGGCTTGGCTTGGTAGAAGGAGAGCTCTTCTGGATGGGAGGCAATGGCTTGGAGGGAAGGAGCATGGAGGGACTTGCCAGGGAAAACCTCTTGGCAAGAGGGCAGCCAGTCAGGCCTGCAAAGTGGAGACACAAAATAGAACAGAGGCCACAATGCAAACCTAAAGCATCTGAAGCTCCATATTTCATGGGACACATTTCCTGGAAATGTCTAAACAGCTGCACAGGGAAACATGCTCCTGCTGGCAGACACTTGAGGCAGCCAAGGGCAAAACCCTGAGCCACTTGCCCAGAGCTCCCACAGGCACAGCCTGGCCTCTGGGCTGCCCTGGGACAGCAGGGGAGCCCCTGAGCCCTGTGCTCTCCAGCAATGGCTCAGCTGCACATGCACCCTCCTGCTCCTCTCCCTGCCCCACAGCTCAGCAGCCCCACAGCTCCAGGGGCACTGGCAGCAGCACAGCTCCTTGCAGGGGCACATGCAGGGCACAGCTGTTCCCTGGCAATGTGCACAGCCTCTCTGGGCTGCCACAAGACCCTTCCTCCCAGCAGAGATTGGCCCAGCTCCCCCCTCACCTCTGTGTGAGGCTGAGCCATGCTCACAAGGGAAGAAGTGAGTTAGGTGAGCTCCCACCTTTATCATCAACACTTCTAATGGGTGTGGCACTCAAGGTTTTTTTTAATTTTTGACACAATTTCTTTGGGGTTTGTTTTTCCTGGAACTCGCCTGTGTTTAATTCTTCTGAACAGTATTAAGTTAGCAAGTCTGAAGGGAAAGGTGGAAGGATCCAATGATAAGAGAGGGAAAAAGATTCCTTCTTGAGGCTGGCCTGTGAATCCACAGGAAAAACCCACACAGCTGTGACTGTTATTTCTACAAACCACAAAGACCTCCAATCAAGCAGGCAGGCCTTATTGGTGCGTCTGTAGCACCGTAATCCCACCCTCAGGGTCAGATCCTGTCAGCAAACAGAGGAAGGACGGGAAATTTATCTGTAGTGAGACCCAACACTGATGGCAAAGAAAACAACAGAATTTGCATCTCACGACCATGTCCAACCTGTGGTCAGTTGTGGCCACAGTCCCTGTCCTGGCTGACAGTATGAGTGATTTGGCTACTGTCAAAAATGAGAAAGCAGAGTAAACTAATGACAGAATGTTGTGATGCCATGGGCATCCTTGCAGGATCATCTGTAGCTGTCAGCCACCTACACTGACACAGAGCCAGCACTGACCACCATGGACCAGTTTTCTTTGAAATCTGGGGGGATTTTTTCCATTTGGCTCTGGCTTTCCAGCTCTTTTCTATCCTCACCTTTTCCTTCAGGGTCTTTCCTTTTCTGTTAAAATCCATGTTTGAACCCGTGCTTCTGCCTGGCAGAAGTGTCTGGGTTTGAGTCTGGGCACGCTCTCAGAGCAGTCAGCGCCGGGAGCTTGGTCCCAGCCTTTGCACAAGGCCGGGTGACTCCAATCGCCGGGCGCTCGGCACAGAGAGGCAGAGCCAGAGCCGCGTCTGCTGCCGCTGGGGCCGTGTCAGGCACAGCCTGCACCACCCCAGCCTGGGGCTGCCCCTCTGTGACACGCTCACCATGGTTCTCTCGTTTCCATGGCTGCAAAACCCCACCCCAACTCCATCCCCTTCCATTCCCTTGCCAAGGGCAGCCAGCCCTCAGCCCAGCCGGGCCAGGCCTGAGCGTTTCACACTGTCTAGGATGGAGACCCTTTCCAAAGCTACTTTTCAAGGCCTTTATTTCTGTAATTCCCACTCAGTTCTGGATTGCAGCCTGTTGGTGTGGGATTTTGTTTATTTCTCTTCACATCAAACCAAGTGCTGGGACACAAACAATGGCACCAGGTGGTGGAAGTAAAAGCAGCTTTGCACTCCCCAGTAGATGACCCCACAATTCAGCTGGCTGATAGCTGTAGGGAACAAATTGACTATCCAAATGTTCCACTTTTGCTCTGCTTCATTGTTCCAAGGGTTTATTCCTGCTTTCTTTATTGCAGAGACACCCAAACCCAACATAAACATGATCTGCCTCAAAACATTTCTGATCTTGGCAGTTCCTGACAATTCAAAATTTTCTTAATGGAAATATCACAATAGGCAGGTCATTCTGAAATACTCTCCAACAGAGACATAAAACGAATCATGCTTGATTTGGTAGAACTAAGCCTGAGCCATGGGACCCGTGGGTCTGATCCCTTTTTCTGCATCTGAAAAATCATTTCTTCAAGTCTCATCTCTCCTATCTATTCAAAGAACCTTTGCACCTGCATTAGATGCCCCCAGTATTCAGTGGGCCGATATGATCAGTGTATCTGTAGGGTGTAAATTGGCCATGCAGAGTTCTCCTTTGTTGTTCAAGGGTTTATTCCCGATTTCTTTCCTGCAGACAAACCCAAACCCAACATTGCAACACCTGCCTCAAAACAATTCTCATTTGGACTGTCCCTGAGAATTCAAACCTACACTCAGAGCGTTTCCCTGTCCCCAGGGACAGGCTCCAAGGCTGGGCTCTCACCTGCACGGAATGAAGAAGAGCTGCTGCCCTTGCCGGCGGCTCCGGGGTCTCACCATCAGTGCTTTGAATGCAGCTTTTGTGCACACTCTGCCTCTCTGAGCCCAGCAGCATTCCCAGGCATCAGCAGTGCTGCTGCAGGCCAGCATCCTCCAGGCACAGCTGCAGCAAGGAGATTGCAACAAGGCCTGGCTGCAGGAGTCCCCAGCCTGCAGCAGCCCTTCAGCCCTTCCCTGCGGCGGAATCATCTTGTGCTGCCATGGGGAGCAAAGGGGTGAGGGGCTCTGTGCAGATGAGGGTCTCCTCCATGTGCTGCTGCTCGCTGGGCTGATACAGCTGCTGGTGCCCTCCCCACAGCTGTACCAGGAGCCTGTCTGGGAAAATAACACTGCCAGTGCCAGTGCCAGCCACCCATCCCTGCCATGGCCCTGCCCACAGGGCGTCCTGCCCACCAAACTGCTCCAGTCAGGTGATGTCAGACACCACCAAAATACATTCAAACAATGCATTTGCCACATTCTGTCACAATCATGGCCATACAGGCCACATGCTGGAGGCAGGCTGCTGTTGGCAGAATGGGGAAGCCCCAGCAGCTGCTCTCCCCAGGCTGGATGGCCATGGCAGCAGGGGCAAGTCTCTCACGTGCCCACTGCTGTGGGACCCAGTGCTTTGGACATGTTCCCACTGAACTCAGGCTGCTGCTACAGCAGCACCATGCCTTCACACACTTGATAACAAAGAGTTGGAATGGCACACAGGACTGCCCCAAGAGCTACAAAAAAAAAAAAAGGGGGGGGGGGGGCAGGTGAGTTAGAATAGTTTGCTCCTTTTTAATACAAGCCTACCTGGGTTTAAGCCAAGACACTGGGCTAATCCTACTGGGGACTGGTTTGTAAAGCCTTGTCTCTAGCAATTCCCACCAGTCTGCAAGCATTTTCAGTAGAAAGGGGTAGATAAGATTTTAGAGCACATGCATGAGCAAGTCTGAGCCAGAACTCAAAGTACAAGACAAATACTCCCAAATCAGCCACCCATGGGGAAAGGAAGAAGAAAAGCAGATGAAACAAGTGCCATTGTGGCTGAATTGCAGCATTTATCCCATGGTCAAATCTTTCTGTACAAAAGCACCTCAATTCAAACACAGCTTAAGATCAAGGAATTCAAGTGTTTTGAGAGTATTTAAAGCCTGATCCCTATTACTTTCAAGGAAAGGTAGATACTAAATTCCTTAAAAACACAAATGTGGGTCTATTTGGGACTGCATCCTTCAAAAGCAGGAATGGAGGTTTAGAATTGCAGAACTGTTTCCATTGAAAAGACCTTTAAGATCATAGAGTCCTCCCAATAACCTGTGACCACTAACACTGCCAAGGCCACCACCAAAGCATATCCCAGGAAATGTTGTGGGATGGGACATCCTTCTTGTCTCCTTTGTCTCCCCAGGAGCCCCTTGGAAAGAGAAATGCCCACACGGGCTTTATCTGATTCCTTCCCAGCCAGCCTTTCCCTCACTCCTGGGTCTCATTTGCTCCACAGGCTTCACCAGCTCGCTCAGCTCAGAGGAGCTGTCAGAGGAGAAAACGCTGCCTGGTGTGGGGCTGTCTGATCCCTGTCTCATCTTGATTCCATCTGCCCCGCTCCCTCCCCCATCAAAGAGACCAAAGGATCCCCCCAGCCCCACGGTTCTGCACCAGATCCCGGGCACGTTCCCTCCTCCGCCTCCTTGGTGGCCCAGGGAGGCTCCAGAGCCCTCCCTGTGTGGGACAGTGGCTGCAGCACCGCTGTGCCTGTGTGCGAGCAGCGCCCAAGGAGCAGCTGCGCCAGTTCAGAGTCTGGAACGGAATCCTCAGCGCACACAAATGACAGCTGGCATTTCAGGGCTGGCAGGAGAAGCTAAATCCATCTGCTCGCTGCCCTTTCTAGCCATGGCCACGCTGATGCAATTGGAAGAATTGCCCCTGCCCAGGAAGCTCTCAGGTGCCAGAGAGGAGCAAAAGCCAGGTGTTTCTGAGGTGCTGGCTGCCAGTGCCTCAGGTTTTCCTTCCAAGTTCTAAGGGGTTTGGACTATTTTTACCATTTCAGCACTTTCTGTGCATCCCTGTGAGCGAGTAAGCCCCACAAACCCTCTCCCTCAAAGCCTTGAGGTACTGCCAAAGCAGAACTTGTTCAAGCTCTTTTCTCCTGGTGATTTTATAATCCTGTGCAGACTCTGATAGCAAACCCGTGCTGTAGAGAAAAGATTGACCTTGGCATCCTGGGGCACTTTCTGGGTGGGTGTTTGAATCTGCTTTTCCAGGCCTTGGGCTGAGCAGGGTGAGGCCGAGGCCTGGGGCCCTGCAGCTGGCGCCGGGAGCCCCCGGGGCAGCGGCGAGGGGCGGCCCTGAGGGGCGGCACAGGGGGCATTTCCCCCGAGCGGGCGGGCGGGCGGCGGGGAAAGGCGCCCTGGGCACAAGGGCAGGCACAAGGGCCCCGGCTCTCTGCAGGGCGGGCGGCCCAGCGCCAATCGCTGCTCCCGGAGCCGCTGCCAGGGCCGTGTCTCCTCCCCGCCGCTGACCCTGCGCCTGCAGCGCTGCCTCCGGCTCTGCCGGGCTCCCCGGCACGGACAGCAAGGACGGGGACACGCTGCAGCAGGGCCCAGCAGGGACACCCAGATGGTGCCAGGGCTGCAGCTCCTCTCCTGCAAGGAAAGGCTGACTCAGCTCAGCTTCTTCAGCCTGGGAAAGAGACCCAGCCTTGATCCAGCTGTGGCCTTCCAGTACCTGAGGGCAGCCTACAAGAAAGCTGGACAGGTACTTTGTACGAGGGCAGGCAGGTACAGGACAAGGGAGAATGGATCCAAATGGAAAGAGATGAGGTTTAGGTAAGGGATTCAGAAAAAAGACTCTCCTGGAACAGTTTGCCCAGAGAAGGTGTGGATTTTGAGAAGAGGAAATCAGAAGAGTGAGAGGGGGAGAGATCCACAGTCGGCCTTGGATCCAGGATGAGTCCATTTGCCATGGATTCATCATCAGGTGGTAGGAGCTGAGTTAGAAATGGGCTCCCTGAGCCTGGATCACCTCCCAATGCCCAGACAGCAGCAGAACAGAGGTGGCTGAGCCCCACTGAGCCCAGGCTGTTGGTAGAAGGAGCAGCCTTGGCCAGCAGCTGCCTCTCTCCCTGTGTGGGAATTGACCCCTTGCAGCTCTGTCTGTGGAAACAGAACACAGTGCTGAGTGTCAGGAGTTGGGGATTTTGGCAACAAAGTCCTGTGCTACTGGGCCAGGTAGTTTGGGAATTGCCAAACTCTGTATGAGCTTTGTGCCTTCACTGAATGGATTTAAAAGCTCCTCTATGTGCATGGGAAGGAAACCAAAGAATCACAGTATGTTAAGGATGGAATGGACTTTAAAGGCCTCTGGGCACGAGCACTTCCCCTAGAGCAGGTAGCTCCAAGCCCCATCCAGCCTGGCTTGGAACACTTGCAGGGCTGGAACCTCCACAGCTTCCCTGGGGAACCTGCTCCAGTGTCTCACCACCCTCACAGTAAAAAATTTCTTCCCTAATATCTAACCTAAATTTCCTTTCTTTCAATTTCTCCCCATTACTCCTTGGCCTGTCACTACAGGGCAGCAGAGGTGTTTTAAACTCAGCAAACTGGTGGCTCAAATTGGAAAGCAGCCCAAGGAATGGGTTAGAAATTAGAAGTCATCCCCAAGGGATATCTCCTGAGGGAAGAGAAGGGTGCATATCTTCTCTTGCAGCATTGGGAGCTGGTTGCATCCATCTCAGAGTCAGGGACTAGTACTGAGGCAGCCTGGAAAATCCATTGGATCAGAGGGAATGATTGTACTGCAATGGACATCTCTCCCCAGGCCGTGAGAGCAGGCTGCCCCTGCAGCTCAGAGGGGAAGGCCAAGGACCCTTGGCTGAACTCAGCTCTCAGACTCTGAACCTTGGGAACGTTTTTGTCAACACCCCCCATGTCTATGAGGTGAGCAGCAGGGCTGGGATGGATCCTGATGGCTCCTGAGGCAGCAGCAAACCTGGTGGAGCTGTGGAATTGCTGCCAGCCTGGGAACTTGGGAGCAGTGAATATTTGATGGACTGCTCAAATCTGGGGGGTCAGAAAGGTGTGTCTGTTGTTCCTGAAGGCCCAGTCCCTGCTTTTGGGCAGCCTTCCTTAGGGATCAGCTGGGAGGCTTCCTGCAGAACAAACCCTTGGCCCATGAAAACCAGCCCTGGCTCCAAAAGCTGCATGTTCAGAGGCTTTTGTGGCAGTGCCAGACACAAGGCACCTTTGGGCTGGGCTCTGCAGAAGCAGCTGCAGCAAACTGGCTGCCTTTGAGCTTCAGCCCTCTGCCAGCAGCTCCCAGCCAAGTGTCCCTGCTTATTCCTGCAATCACAGGAAAGCCTTGGGAGTTCTCTCCCTTGCTGAGCAGTCCCTCCCACACTTCAGCCTTGCTGCATCTCTGGCTCTAGAAAGAGAAAAGTGTTCCTGGGAATAAAGCAAAGGATTTTTCTACCTATTTGCCTCCCCCAACAGTGTCAAGCTGCAAAAAACCCCCTGAGAAACTTAGAAATGAGGCACTGCATCATGCCAGACACTTTCAAAAACTTGGCTGTGGGAGAGAAAGACACCCTGAGTTTTCTTACCAAAAGATGGTGCTGTCTGTACATTTTGATGCTGATGCCTCATTCTCCATGTATTGTTTTCATGGTATGGGAAAAGGTGGATGAGCAGATGGTCTGTTGGAGCTGTGCTCACTGGGGCAGCAGCAGCTCTGGGGTGATTCCCTGTGCAGCTGCAATCAGCCCACGCTGCTCTCAGGGCCAGCTCTCAATGAGCTTGGTGCTGCTGAGCAGAGGTGCACTGCTCTGTGTCCATGGGACAAGCCCAGGGTGACTGCAGTTCTGTGGAGTTACCACTGCTCTGCATGAAAACCCAAAGGCAGAGCTTGTCCTGTTGTATCTTTTGTCTTCTGCCATTCAGCAGCACAAAGCATCTTCTGCCTTTGCTGGGTGTTCATTGCATCATTAGACAAGAACTCACAAGAAGGAAGATTCCACATGGATTTCCACTTTGCTTTCTTGCTGCTGCAGGTGAAACTGATGAACCAAGGAGCTCTTGATGCTGCCTTCACCTGTCTCCCTTCAGCCACCAAGGTGGGCTTGTGCTTCAAGTTTGCCCCCGAGGAGGGCATCATTGCAGCAGGTGGGAGCCAGGCTGTGCAGATCTCCTTCAGTGCCACCGTGCTGGGGAGCTTTGAGGAGGAGTTCCAGTTCAGTGTGGCTGCATCTCCTACGCCTGCCATGCTGACCATCAAGTGAGGACCCTGGGAGCTGGGTGGGCACATGTGTGGCT
>JALJVW010002695.1:0-31306 GCA_024865655.1 Emberiza elegans
CAAGGACTGGGACTGAAACCCCCAGCCCAGCGGGGCAGGTGTGTGGGGAGGCAAGCTGACCAAGCGAGATGTTTGCCTGCAGGATGTGACTGCTGGACTAAGAAGACAATGGCTCTCGTTTACTGCTGAGAGCATGGACTACCTGTTACATCTATTCCTTATTGTATCTGTTCCCCACCCCAATTTCCAATAGATATTACATTAAAACTCAGAGTTAGGAGAGACTTGAGATTCTTGACTGGACAGAACCAAAGGACTTTGCCCTCTATGTTTGCAGCTCTAGCCCCCTCTTTCTCTTTTCTCTATCATTTTCTCTCCTTAATCTCTATCGATTTTGCTGTGGTCATTCAATAAAGGTGCATTTGTTTCCATTATCATTGCAAACCCCTTGCACCGTGTTGGTTTCTTTTGCACCCTGAGATCAAATCCACAACCATCAGGAAACCCGTCTGTGAGGAGATGGATCCTGACGCCCCTGAGGACCCTCCCAGATCCCCAGCTCCAGTCCCCAGTATGGTTCCAGACACTCCCAGTATAGTTCCCCCAGCATGACCCAGTCATTTCCAGGCACTGCCAGTGGCCCCAGTATAATGTCAGTTCTCCCACTATGATCCCCAGTCATGCCCAGAATATCCCAGTTGCCTCCAGCATGCATCCAGTCCTTCCCATTTCCTCTTTGCTTGCAGCATCATCCCAGTTTCTCTCAGCTGCTCCCAGTAGCCCAAAGTGTGATCCCAGTCGCTCCCTTTCATCCCCCATATGATCCCAGTAAGCTCCAGTTTGATCCCAGTCACATGCCAGCCCTCCCAGTGTGGTCCCAGTATAATCCCAGTTACTTCCAATCTCTCCCAGTATGGTCCCAGCTGCCTCCAGCATGGTTCCAGTTGCTTCCTAGATCAACCCAGTCACTCCCAGTATGATGCCATTTGCTGCCAGCGTGCTCCCAGTTGCTCCCAGTCAGGCCCAGTATGGGGATGATGTGCAGGGTGTGTTCCCAGAATGCTCTCAGATCCTCCCAGTATTAGTCCAGTCCCCCAGTATGATCCAAAGATGAGCCCAGTGTGCTCCCAGTCCCTGCCAGTATGAACCAGTTGTGCTCCATGGTTCCAGTTGCTCTCTTTCACCTCACTTTTGTTCCAGTCCCTCCCAGTATCTCCCAGTGTAGCCCAGTTCTCTCAGCATGTTCCCAGTCACTCCAGTATGTTGCTCCCAGTTGGGTTTTGGGGGATGTTTGGAGAATGCTCCAGATGTCCAAGGCTGAGCGGAAAGGGCCCTTGGGGGACATCGGGGGTGGAGGTGGCGGCTGCTACATGGCAGAGGCAGCCTGGAGGAGCAGAGCCCTGTGTCCCCCAGGAGCCCAAAGTGGGGAGCCCAGATCCAGCGCCAGCCATTGGCGGGAGCCTCAAGAGCCTGGAGAGGGGCAGGGGGACTCCTTGGAGCCGCTGCAGCCCCTGAGCAGAGAATGAGGGGAGAAGGGAGCCCGGGAGCCCAAACAGCCCCGGCATCCCGAAATGGGGAGAGCCAAGAGGGGGGAGCTTTTGGGATTGCTGGGACTGCCAGCAGCCTGGGCAGGGCAGGCACCGATGGTGGGGAGAAGGGGGACCCCAATCCAAGGGTGACCCCAGCAGCTGGGACAGGGGGGAACCCCTGAACACCAAAGGGGAGGGACCAGGGATGGGGAACTCCTGGGAGGCTTTTTCAGGGCTGAATCTTGGTGTTTGGGAGGGTTTTCTGGAGCCCAGTTGTCTGGTGACTTGTAGAGATGGACTCGGGCAGAGGGACCTTCAAACTCAACATGCTCATCATTTGTTTTCCCCAAACCAGGATTTCCCATTGCCAACCCCTGGCAGGCTGCGAGGAAGAGGAAGATGCCCCAGGACACTGAGGAAGGTGAGGAGGAAGTCAGTGTCTCTGGGAGTCCTTAAAATCAGAGGGTTTTGGGAAAGCTGCAAAAGACAAGCCTCAAAGGCAGTAGAACTGTGATTAGAGCTTTGCAGCAGCCGTAAGATTGGTCAGCAGAAAAATTATATAAGAAGTAGAAAGTAGGGAGAAATAGAACAATGGTCTGTGCATTAACACTTATCTAGAATAACTCCCTAACCTGCAGAAAAGTATATCTAGCAAGGTATTAGGAAGTTCCAAGTTTAATAATGGAGGTCTGTGCATTGTGTTTAAAGGCTTACAAGCAGGTATTGTATTTGAAATAAGCAAGCATTGTTTTAACCATCAATGTGCTTATAGTGCTTGGATAGAACTACTGTCAATATGCTTTTGCTTTGTGTGATTGGTCAAAAACCTCAGCAAAAGTAAGTGTTAACATGAAGTTCTTTGTCTGCTACCTGGGATGTGAGCTGCTGGCATCTTCCCATTGTCATAACCAAGTAATGAGACAGATGGTGGGAAATAAAACAGCTCAGAGGAACCTTCAAATTCATCATGCTCATCCCTTGCGTTCCTGGCAGTCCCGTCCTGTTTGTGATTTGTGCACAGCCCCGAGCATGATGAGTGCCCTTTCCCCTCTGTGCTGCTCCATCTCCCAGCCCAGCACGGCCCCAGCTGCAGCACAGCCCTGGGGGATCTCCTTGCCCTTGCCTGTGGCACAGAGGCAAATCCCATCCTGTCCTTGTCCTTCCTCCCCAGAGCAGGAGCTGAGCATGGAGAGCAGGGAGGACAAATGCCCGCATGGCAGAACCTGGTGGAAGAGGCTGTTTTGAGCGGCTCCAGGGCACAGGAAGCCAATGGGGAGGAAAAGGCCCGGAGATGCCACACGAGGAGGGGCTGCAAACGCAGCTGGCGGGGATCTGAGGGGAAAGAGCCAGCCTGGGCCGGGAAGGCGGCCGGAGATGGAGCCAGAGCTCGGAGCTGGTGCTCCATGAGCAGCTCCATGATGGGGAGAAGCCCCACACGTGCGTGGGTGTGGGAAGAGCTTCAGGTGGAGCTCCCACCTGATATCAGGCACCAGAGGATCCACACTGGGAAGGGAGAGTGTGGGGAGAGGGGAAGAGCTTCAGCCAGAGCCCCACCTGATCAGCCACCAGAGGATCCACACTGGGTGTGGGCCCCCTGAGCTCCAGTCACGCACCAGAGGTTCCATAGTGTGACCAGTTTCAGACCAGCTCCCATCTCCTCAAGCACTATCGGAGTCACACAGAGGACAGGCCCTTCCAATGCCCTGACTGCGGGAAGGGATTCAAGCACAACTCCCACCTCATCAGACACCGGCGCATCCACACAGGGGAGAGGCCCTACGAGTGTGATAAATGCAGGAAGAGGTTTCAGACCAGCTCCGATCTCCTCGTGCACTATCGGATTCACACAGAGGAGAGGCCCTTCCGCTGCCCTGACTGTGGGAAGGGATTCAGGCAGAACTCCCACCTTGTCACCCACCGGCGCATCCACACTGGGAGAGGCCCTATGAGTGTCCCCAGTGTGGGAAGAGCTTCTCCAGCAGCTCTCACTTGACCCGACACCAACGGAGGCACCGGTAAGGGAAGCCCTGCGAGTGCCCCGAGTGTGGGCAGAGCTTCGTGCGCTGCTCCAGCTCCATCCCCCCTGGAGGAGGCACTTTGGGCACAGCCCTGGTCACTCCCATTCCCTGTGATCCATGTTGGGAACACACCTGGCTGCTTTCCTTTTGGTTTGGCCTTAATTTTCCTCTGCTTCACCTTCATCCTTTAAAAAAAACACCCAAAACTGGGTTAAATGAAGGAAATTGATCGAATATATCTGAAGTTCCACAATTTCTCAGTTGTTTTAGAGGGAATTTAGGATTTGGGGACACGTTCTGTGTGGAGTGCTGCTGTTGCTAAGAGGCAGGAATTTGATCTCACCCTTCTTGTGTTGCTAAGAGCTCCTCCCCTGACCCAAACCCCAACTCCACCCTTGGGATACCCTATAAAAACTCCATGGCCCCGCCTTTGCCCTGTCTTTGGGGGGTAAGAAATGGATTCCCAAAGGATCAGCCCTTTTCCCACTGGATTCCCAAAATGTCAGCTTTTCCCCCTGGATTCCTAGAGGATAAATCTTTTCCCACTGGATTCCCAGAGGATCAGCCATTTCCCCACTGGATTCAAGCTTTTCCCCTGGATTCCAAGGCGATCAATTTTTTTCACTGGATTCCCAGCCCCTTTTCCCACTTCTGACTCTGTCACTGTTTTTTGTTTTTTGTTTGTACTGCTGCATTTGTATTTTTAATTTTTCCTAATAAAGAACTGTTTTTTCTACTCCCATATCTTTGCCTGAGCCCCTTAATTTCAAAATTTCAAAATTATTATTATTATTTTAATAGTTTACTATTATTATTATAATTATGATGATGATTATTTTTTTTAAATGATGATGATTAATCAAAGGGGAGGGGTTTACATTTTCCATTTCAGTGGAGGCTCCTGAAATGGGGAGACATGCCCCAAGGATGGGCCATGTAAAATAGTTCCTGAAATATGTAAATTAGTTTTATGGATATGCATGAGGGTCTATGAATATGCAACAGGCTGATGTAATTAAAACCAGATTAATTAAGGGGTGTCCCCGAAAATAACTGGGGGTCTTGGTGGCCATAACAACCTTTGCTCGATGGTCCTTGTCTCCCATTACATCAGCCTGTTGCATATTCCTAGACTTTTTGCATATCCATAAACTACTTTACATATTCCAGGAACAAAATTGGCTTCATCCTGTTTGGGGTCCCCCATCCCCCTCCCAGCTCAGTTTTTTTGGGATCTCATTCCCTCCCAGCTCAAGTTTTGGGGTCCCACCCCCCTTTTCCCCCCTCTCCCTCCCCTTTCCGATCGTTCCCCCAGTCCCTCCCCCGTGTTTGGTTTTGGGGCTCCAGGCCCCTCCTGCTCCGTTTTGGGGTCCTGACCCTGTTTTGGATTAATTTGGGGTCCCCAGCCCATCCCCAGGGTCACCTTCCCCCCCCCCCAAATTCCGCTCCTCGGACTGATGAGTCATCAGCGAGACACGCTCTGATTGGCTGGAAATTACCCCGCGCGGTCTCTGATTATTTACCGCAGTGAGAGGCCTTGGTCTGAGCCTGGCAAGTGATGAGTCAGAGTCGGGCCGGGCGCTGATTGGCTGAAAATCGCTGAGCGGGGCCAGTGCTCTGAGTTTCTGCCCAGCAACTGGATCGTCATCAGTGCCGCGCGTTCTGATTGGTCAGGATCTGTTTTGGGGTGGGGACAGGAGGAACTGGGGTTACTTGGGGTTTATTTGGGTTTATTTAGGGTTTGTTTGGGGTTTATTTGGGGTTATTTATGGACTATTTGGGGTTTATCTTGGGTTTTATTTGGGTTTATTTGGGGTTTATTTCTGTTTATTTTTTATTTGGGTTTATTTGGGTTTGGGTTTATTTGGGTTTATTTGGAATTATTTGGGGTTCTTGGGGTTTATGTTGGTGTATATGGGGTTTTTTTAGGTGTACTTGAAATCATTTGGGGTTTTTTGGGTTTAATTTGGTTTTTTTTTGGTTTTGGGGGTGTTTTGGATTTTGGGGGTTTTTGGGGACTTTTAGGTATTTTTGGGGTTTTGGGGGTTATTTGGGGTTTATTTGGAGTGTCTTGGGGTTATTTGGGTTATTTGGGGTCATGTGGGGTACAAATATACAGGAATGTTTCTCCTGCAAAAATGGAATTTTTCCTTAAAAATCAGAGTTTTTCCCCAAAACCGGGAATGTTCCTTAAAATCCCGGACTTTTCCCAGCCAATTGCGCGCCCCCCAAACCATCCAATCATCGGCTTCATCTCCCAAATTAACGAATCCGGAAAACCTCCCCAAACCAACCAATCACCATGGGTCTCCCCTCAGGAACACCGGCCTCCCTGTCCCGATCCAACCAATCACCACGCCTCCCCTCAGACACACCCCCCGCCTCTCTAGCTGAACCAACCAATCACCGCAGGTCTCTCCCTCAGCTACTCCCGCCTCTCTCGGGCTAAACCAACCAATCACTGGGCGTCTCCCCTCAGCTGCCCGCCTCTCTTTCCTCAATCCAACCAATCACCCGCCCCCCCTTGGCAAACCAACCAATGTCCTGTCAATCACTGAGCCCCCTCTGAAACCAACCAATCACTGGGCATCTCCCTCAGCAACTCCTGCCCTCCCGCGCCTGCTCCAGCCAATCAGAGCCGAGCCGGGCCCGCCCCTGACCCCTGGGGCCGGGCATGGAGTGGGCCCCCCCCCCCCCGCCCGCCCCCGGGACCCCTCAGGGACCCCGGGAGCCGCCCCGGGCTCGGGCGGGTCCTGCGGGAGGCGCTGGAGAGAGCGGGGGAGGCGCTGGGAGAGCACGGGGGGCTCCGGGAGCTGCTGAGGAGGCGCAGGGACAGGTGAGGGGTCCTGGAGGGGTCGTGAGGGGAATTTGGGGAGGGGTCTTGAGGAGGTTTGGGGGGATTTGGGGAGGGTCTGGGGGGAACTTGAGGGGGTTTTAGCGGGGTCTGGGGGTGCTGGGGGGCTTTGGGGGAATTTGGGGAGGGGTCCTCGGGGGGTGTCACGATCCATCCTCACGGACGGGTTTCGTGATGGTTCGTGGATTTGATCTCAGGGTGCAAAAAGAACCGACACGGTATAAGGGGGTTTGCAATGATAATGGAAACAAATGCACCTTTATTGAATGACCACAGCAAAATGTGATAGAGGGATTAAGGGAGAGAAAAAGAAAGGAAGAGAGAGGAGAGAGAGAGAGAGAAAGAGGGGGATAGAGCTACCAAACGTAGAGACGAAGTCCTTTGGTCCAGTCCAGTCGAGGATCTGCCTGTTATGTCGGGGAGATCTCGAAGTCTCTCGCTAACTCTGAGGTTTTTATTATGATAACTCTATTGGAAATTGGGAGGGGGAAACAGATACAATAAGGAATAGATGTGACAGGTAGTCCATGTTCTCAGCAGTAAATGAGAGCCATTGTCTTCTTGGTCCAGCAGTCACAACCTGCAGGCAAACATCTCGCTTTGGTCAGCTTGCCTCCCCCACACACCTCCCCGGGCTGGGGTTTCAGTCCCAGTCCTTGGAAGGAGCAGAGGGGCCTTTTCACATGGGGGTTCCATGTCTCAGTCCTTGATGGAGAGGCTCCTTACATCTCAGTCTGTCTGTCACGGTGGTTGTAAAACAGGTGAGGGTCTTCTGTGGGAGACCACCCAGAACTCAGGAGAAGTCCAGCCTGGCCGAGAGGTGGGACAGCTCCCAAGGCTGTTGTGGCAAAAAGGGCACGGTGCCCCCTTCTTCTTCTCATTGGGCTCAGTGTAGCATACAGCAAACAACACCTGTGAAAACAATGGCTTAGCAATGCTCTCAGGTCTCAGGCACATGACTTTCTCCTTTGGAGCCAGAGATTTAAGACGGGGGGGGTCTTCTCTTCAGTGGTCCCCAATGATGATCGTGAGGCAGATGAGGGAAAATTCGGACAGACTCTCACAACACCGAGCGGTGGCACTTGGGTGGTGACAGAGGGACAGAACTGGTGGCACTGGGATGGAACTGGGTACACTGGGGTGGTGACAGTGGGGCAGCCCTGGGGACACTGGACTGGTGGCACTGGACTGATGGCGCTGGGATGGAACTGGGGACATTGGGACAGGACTGGTGGCAGTGGCACAGGGACACTGGCATTGAACTGGTGCCACTGGACGGGTGGCAGTGCCATGTCCCTGGTGGCACCTGTGCAGTGTCCCCATGACCCTGCAGTGTCCCTGGGCTTGGCCTGCACTGCCCTGGGGGTGGCTGAGGACGGTGTCAGTCTCTGTCCGAAGTTTCTCTCATCTGCCTCACCATTGTCGTGAAAAGGACAGAAACTGGGACCACCGACAAAAGTCCCTGGTTGGAATCCTGGTCTTGCTCAGGAGAGTTGTTCACCAAGACCCTGAGGCCTGAGCAAAGCCCTTGGCTTGCCAAGCTGTTGTTTGCAGGTGTGTTTGTTTCCATGGAAGACTGAACCTAATGAAAAGGAGAAGGGGGACACCTTGCCCTTTTCTTCCCTTGTGCCTGCTTCACAACAATGGCCCTGGGATTTCCCCACCTCTCAGCCTGGCTGGACTTTTCTGGGGTTACTTTGGTGGTCCCCAGGGAAGACCCCACATCTGCTTTACAACCACCATGACAGACAGACTGAGATGGGAGAAGCCTCTCCCTCAGGGACTGAGACATGAGACCCCCATGTGGAGAAGCTCCCCCTCCTCCCAAGGGCTGGGACTGAAACCCCCAGCCCGGGGGAGGTGTGTGGGGGAGGAGAGCTGACCAAAGCCAGATGTTTCCTGCAGGTGTGGCCATTGGACCAAGAAGACAATGGCTCTTGTTTACGGCTGAGAACATGGACTGTTTGTGCCCTTCTTCAGTACCTTTTTTTTTCCCCAGAAATTACAATAGACTATTCTTTACTACTTTTGATTCGATTTCAAGACTCATCCCCTTCCCCCATCTAAAAAGACAATAATAGGAGTTTGAATTGACCAGAATCTCTGAGATCTCCCCTGATGTGACCAGGGGAACTCCATCGACTGAAGACTTCAAAGGATTTCGTCTCTCTATGTTTGGTAGCTCTATACCTTCCTTTCTCTTCCTCCCTCTTTTTTCTTATTCTTCCCCTTTTCCCCAATTCCCCCAATGCATTTTGCTGTGGTCATTCAATAAAGGTGCATTTGTTTTTGATTATTACTGCAAAATCCCTGAGCTGTGTCGGGTTTTTTGCACTCTGAGATCAATTCCCGAACCATCACGAACCCGTTCGTAAGGACGGATCGTGACATTGAATTGGTGTCATGGACAGGATTGTGACAGACAGAGGGGTTTGCAGGGTTGTGTGCAGTCTGTACCAGGGAAGGAAGTTTCACTCCACAAGGAGTGGGATTTGAATTTCCCACAAACTGCACATGCCCAGGTGAAAAAAGCAATCCCCATACTCTGCACACAGGCCCAGGTAAAAGCAATGCCCATACTCTATTGAGGGTTCTGTCTCCAGAATTTCACAAAAGATCTCTCAGTGCAAAGGGGAACTGATTCTGTTGTGTTTGTGTGCATCTGCACAGTCTGGGAAGGAAGGGGCAACTTGAAGAAGCTAAGCAGGGCCTCCCATGCAGATTCTGTCTCTTCACCCACCCAGGGAAGCAAAGGGGAACACAGCAAAGGCTGTGAGATTGTGTAACTTAAGTTTGCACCTCCCTGTCGTGGTTTTGGTCCCTTCACAAAATGACTCAAAACCTCAGTGCAAAAGGTAAAGCTGAATTTTATGCTCTGCTTGCTAAATACAATGCCACATCTTCTCCAGGAGGAGAAGAATGGGCAAACTGCAATTGGTTTAATTTAGAAAAATGTTATTGATAGAATATGTTCTTTGCAACATGAAACAAAAGTCAAACTGGGCACAAATAATAAAACCCTCCTCTGCTCACTTTTGGGAGTTTGTCTTACAGCAGCCATAGAAACTCTTAAGCAAAGAAGTGAGGAAAATGCTACAATAGACTCCCTTCAAAACCCAGTTGAAGTTTTGCAAAAGCCATTAGACGAAGAAAAAAATTAAAATAATTTATTATGGGCTGCCTTGAGAGAGGAACATGTTAAAAATTCACAGAACACTGATTCCTCAAAAGAGGCAGAGGAGAAGGAAACTCCTCACTTTAATCAAAATTACCCTCAAAAAGAATTAGCCCTGATGAAAAATTGTGGGGAACATTTTTGTTACAATAGCACAAAATCTCTAATTAAAGCAGAATGCAGCTATATCAATAATGAGGATCTTGACCTGCACGTAACCACCAAAGAAATCCAGTACACTGCTACTGAATTAACAAAACTTGCAAAGCAGTACGGGCTTCTCCCCCACAAATCTGAAACAGAACACAAATGTCAAGTGTCTCTCACCGGGGGAGATCAGGTTCTTTTGTCAGAACAAGAAGCCGGTGGGTGCTGGGGACATGGGGTGTTCTTAACAACAGCAGACAGACGCATCCCATGGTCCCCAACTCAGTGTGCAGCTCATTGGGCAGGGGGGCTCAACCCCTTGGAAAGGGGAGACCTTTTAACCATTGCTGGTAGCCCCGGCCAACCCCTGGAACACATTCACAAAGCTGCTTGCTTGCAAATGATGCATGAAAGAAAATCAACTACAAGCTCTGAGTTACCAATGCAATCACCTGTAAAGCCTGAAATTATGACCCCTCTAATTCTAGGGCTTTCAGAAACACTTAAACCTACAACAACTCTCCTTCAAAAATCATAGTAGCTACATCTCCTGTAGAAACACCAGATAGATTTCTTAGTAACCAGAATGACCCATTTGTTCCCCTTTATGACTTGCTGAGCAAAGGGGTGAAGTGGGATTGGACTCCTTCTCAGGAAGAAGCATTGCAATTGCTGATTTTTGAAGCAACAGCTCACCAAGCACTGGATCCTGTCCATCCCACAGATCCCTTTCAGGTGGAATGGGGATTTGCCTCCTCAGGATTGTCAGTACACATTTGGCAGCAGGGTCCTGAGGGTCCAATGAGGCCTGTTGGTTTCTATTCCTGTGGTTTCAAAGATGCTGAGAAAAGATACACTACCTGGGAAAAAGGATTGTTTGTGGTTAGCTTAGCTCTCGTAGAAGTGGAAAAAACCTTAGCAATACAAGAAACTTGTATTGCTTGGAGAGCAGCCAACACAAACTTGCCTCTGTGATTAAAGCAACCCCTCCTCTCTCCTCTGCTTCTGCTAACAGAGAGGGAGAAGGCAGTGCTCAGGTTGAGGAACTGTGAACTTCATGGAGTATTTTCCAGCGTGAGGGACAGAATTATTTTCTTGTCAGTATTTACACCGAGTCCCCTGCTGTGTTTATATTTGGGTTGGTCCAGACCGATGCTTTTAAAAGAGCTACCGGAGATAATACTGTTAAAGCATTGCAGGGATGGTTTGGGATTTTCCTAAAACCACAGGAAATTCAATCTGATAATGTTTCTCACTCTACTGTCAAAGGTGTGCAGGATTGGGCAAAAGGTGAAAAGATTGAATGGACTTCTCACACCCCTTACTATAGATGGGGGTAAATGGGTGTTCCAAAATCACTGCTTTTTGCCCAACAGCTCCAAGCATAATTCCTTCACTACAGGGACCAGATGATTTCAAGAACCCAGCACATTACCCTGGACAACCTGTTTTGGTGGACTCCCTCCTACTGTAGGGGAAGTACCACTGGTGTTCAAAACCTCTCTGACAATTCCATTGTTCTAACTTTTCTGCCTTTTCATGGCAGAGTCTGTTGTGCTTACTTTTCAGAAGAACTCCAAGGGACATGAAGACCTGATAAACCATGCTAACACTAGGGATGGACAACAGAAAAAATGTTTTCCCTTCCCTTTATGGTAACACCAGGTGATGATATTACCCACATAACATGTAAATTAATTGAACTTGAATAAATTGGCTGCCACATCCAGAGATTTGACCAAATTACAACAACCACTGCAGTTGTCCTTAATTGGCTTTGTGAACACACCAGTGGCTGCTATCAAACATATTACCAAATTGGGAGAAGGTAAATGTAAATGATCACAAATTGGTAACTGATGCACTCGGTGCTACACAAAACAATGTTTATTTGGCTCTCAGCTGTATCCCAGCACAATTGTGGATGCAGTCAGTTTCTGCTTCAATTATAAGAGAAGGTGAAGAAGGCACTTTTCCCAGTGAAATTTGGAAAATAATTTGGGACAGTGCCACTGACTTTGAAAGAGAATTCCAGTCCTGGTGGAACTTAGTGAATTTTTCCTATGACACCATTTCAAACACAGCCACAGCTTTTGTGTTAACCATATGCAATGCCTCTGTACGTTTGATTTTCCCTGTTATTGCATTAAGACTGAATCACGACAGAGCCATTCTCTATCCGTCTGTTTTGCAGGTGCCCTGGAGGACTTGTTGACTTGCAGATTTCCTGAGCCATCTCTCTAGAAGGTGCCCTTGAGGCCAGACTCTGGAATGGCAGGCACATTCCTTAACATCTTCAAAGTCTTCAGATGGAAAACAAAGAGAAGCCCTGAAGCTGCCCCAGCACAACAGCCTGAAAAACCGGAGCAGATCCAGCCACTGAAGGATGGTGAGTGGCAGAGCGGGGCCACAGGGCTGATGGCTGCAGCCAGCTTGGTCCATCCCATCCCATCCCCCATCCCATCCCATCCCATCCCATCCCATCCCATCCCATCCCATCCCATCCCATCCCATCCCATCCCATCCCATCCCATCCCATCCCATCCCATCCCATCCCATCCCATCCCCTGGGCCATGCCCATGGACAGGATGGAACAGGGGCAGGGCAGACACCCCGCAGTGGCCGTGCTCCATCCCCTGGGCCATCCCGAGGCTCTCCCTGCCTGGGCAGTGCAGGGCTGGGCTGTGTTCTCCGGCCTCTCCCGCAGCCCCTCAGCTCTGGCTGCGCTCGCTCTTTGCCAGATGCAGCCCTGGACAAGACACAAGAGCAGGAACCCGGCCCTGGCTGCTTGCTCAAAACCCTGAAGGTACCTGCAGCCACCCCACCTGGGCTGGGCCTGCTGTCCCTGCTCAGCCCAGCACCACGCTTGGAGCATGCCATGCAACATCCCTGCCTTCCCTGTCCTTTATTCTCCTGCAGATGTTCCAGAAATTCCTGTGCATTCAGCATAGAAAAACCAGAACCAAAGCAGCTGAGGTCCAAGCTGAGCGTTGACTCCAGGCCGAGCCATTTCCAGGCAAAGCCTCATGCCAGCCCAGGATGGACAGAACACTCAGGAAACAATGCAATGAATTATCAAAGAGTGAAGGCTGTTCACATGGCAATGACTGAGAGCATGCCCATCAGAAACACTGACAAAGAATGACTCAGGGCATCACAAATACTGGCAACATGCCCGCTCCCACTATGGATTTTTTCAAAGACAGTGCTGTTCCTTCTCAGCAGCAGGTGAGCAGCCTGGGACTAGGCCTGGAGGCCTGCCAGATCGTGTGTCCCCTCAAGCCATGGTCACTGTGCCCCCTCAGCCTTTGAGGCCAGCACAGTGTGACAGGAAGGGAAGCACTTCTTGGGGGAAGCTGCTGCCTAGGACAGTGCTCCAAGTCTTCCCCATGCCTCCTCCAGGTGCCAGCCATTGTAAGGAACATTCACCAGAGGCTGGTGTCCCAGGTCACTGTGGATGCCAGGGTGCAGAGTGACATTGTGAGGCTGGCTGAAGAACACCCTGCTGACGTGGTGCTGACCCTCCTGCGCTGTGCCCCAACATGTGACAGGTACGGGACCCACATGCCTGGAGAGCTCAGGGCTCACCAGCCTTTAGGGCCCATGGCCCTGCACAGCCTGTGCTATGGGGTCTGCCAGACAGGCAGAGAGGTCCAGGACCCTTGGGCCCCTCTGTTTCCTGAGCCTGCTGCCAATGCTCCCTCCCTGCCCCTCAGGGCACCGGGGCTCTGTCACCTGGGCCCCCACAGCTGCACAGGGCATGGTACTGGGACTGAGATGCCCCTGACACAGAGCTCTGATCCCACAGAGCTGCTGCAATGATATGGAGAACCATAGGATCACTGGGACCAGCTGTGGAGAAAGTGCTGCCAACACTGCTCTGTGTGATGGAGGATTGGCCACTGCACAGCGCATGCACCTCTGATGGGGACAACAGGGACATTTGTGCCCTGGCTGTGAGTTTCTGGAACTGGCCTCCACTTGCCCCTCAGTCATCTCACCAGCAGCTCTCCATCCTCTCCATGCCTCAGGCGCTGGGCTGAACCCTGGGCTAGGGGCAGGCTCAGGGGGCACCAGGCCCTGCCCCATGGACACCTCGGCACTGAGTGCTGTCTTGGGCTGCTTCTTTTGCAGGCAACTCTGGTGATCTGGGTGATTGTCCAGGTGCCCGAGTGCCATGAGGCCATGATTCATTATTTCTACCGCCTGTTTGTGGCTCTGCTCTTCCATGTTGTCCTCACCACACAGCAGATGCCACCAGTGGAAGCTGGTAATTTCTGGAGAGCATGCCAGGAGGAACACCGCCTTCCCAGCAAGTCCAACAGGTCCCAGTCCTCCTGGCCTTCCCATGCCCTTGTTGCCAGCGCCAGTGCTCCCACTGTGACCTGGGCTTTGCTCTGCACACAGGTTTGCAGTGCAGGCCATGAAGGCTCTGCTCTACCTACTGCGCTGCGACAATGAGGTGATGTCTATGGAGCGCAAGCGTGGCTGGGACACGCTGCTGTGTGCTCACACCCAGCACTATGCCATGGGTCTGCTGGCCAGGTGAGACCCCCTTCTCCCCACTGCCCCCGGCATTTGTGCCCTGTGCCCCACTCAGTCCCTGTGGTCATAGGCCAGGGAGCCTCGTCACTGAGGGATGGCCAAGGAGACCAGAAAAGGCTGGGAGAGGAGGGTGCCCAGAAGGGGCCACCTCCCACAGCACCAACATCCCCTCCAGGGATGCTGGGGAAAGACCAGACCTCTATGAGTCAGTCCTGGGAGAGGTTTGTCCCCTCACCTCAGGGTCTTGGTGCCTTTTTTCCCCCTGCCAGGGAGATGCGTTATGACTTGACCCCGCTGTGTTCCCATGTTGCATACCGCCTCCTCCTGCTGCTCAGCAGTGAAAAGCCAAGGTGGGATCGGCCCATGCTGGCATTCCTTGTGGAGGTGAGCCTGGTGGCCAGCGCTGCCTGGCTGAGCTGCCTCCCAGCTCTCTGCCCTCTCACAGCCACAGCTGCCTGGGACAGTGCCCATGCCCTGTGCTGCTGCCTGGGCCCAGCCCTGTGTGGTTCTGGGCTCCTGTTGGCTGGCTCCCCTGTCACTGCCCTGTGCCTTTCAGGTCCTCGACTGCCTGGACTTGAGGAAATGTGCTCTCACTGTCGTGAAGATCATGTCAAGTTGCCTGCAGAGCAAGTGCCAGGAGCGGCGTCGCCTGGCACTCAGAGGCCTTGTGGTGGTCAGCAAGGATCTCTTGATGTGAGAAGGGGGCCATGGCTGAAGCTGCGCTGGGGAAAGCAGCCCCTTGGGCATGCAGGGCTTCAGGAGCTGAGGCAGCTGCTCCCAGCTCTCCTGCCTCACCTGCCCCAGTGCTTTGGGTCAGGCCTTTGGCCTGTGGGCCCTGCAGCCGCAGGGTGGGCTTGCAGTGCCAGGGCGGTGTTGGCGGTGCAGCCGTCCATGGCTTCCCAGCACAGCCTTGTGTTCCACACAGGCCAAACCTCTAAGCAGTGTGTCTCAAAGCCTTCTGAAGCTGCTGGGTGATGCAGATGGAGAGGTTGTCAGCATGTCCCTCTGTCTCTTCAAGAAGATGCTCCAGAAAAAACATCTCATGCTATCGAGCACTTCTGCCCCAAGGCTGGCTGAGGCACTCCTGCCACTCTTTGACAATGTAAGGCTCTGTGCCCCCAGCCATGGGCACTTGCTGCTGTCCAGAAATTTTGTGCTCTCTGGATTTTCAGGCCTTTGCCCAAGAGTACAGGATATTTGAGGCTTAGGTCTTTTCACCCTCCCTTCCTTCAGGACAACAGCCAAGTGCACGTGCTCTCCATTTACCTCTTCCGCAAGGTGATGGAGATGGTAGTGGATGAGGGAAAAAAGGCCCTGAAGACAATTGTGCACCAGAGCCTGCTCCCCCTCTTCTTGCACTGCCATGAGGAGAACAAACACGTGGCAGAGGTGAGGTTTTGTGTGATGCTGGTGCATCCCTGGGAGGGGGCTCGGCTGCCTCCTGCCCTGGCACCTCATGGACTGCAGCATCCTCCAGGCCTTGGCACAGGGATGTGGGTTCTGTGCCCTGGGCTGCGGGGCCATCCCTGGGTCTCTGCTGCTCTCCAGGCCTCTCGGGAAACGCTGCTTTGTGCGGCCGGGTTCTTGGAGAAGACAGATCTCCAGAGGGTGCTGAAGATGGAGCAGCCATTGAAAATTGATGAGTGCCTGGTAAGGAGTGCCTGGAAGCCCCAGGCTCAGCCCGGAGAAGGCCCCTGAGGGCGGTGCTCAGTGTGCGGGGCTGGCAGCTGTGCCCCTGCCCGCTGCTGCAGCCAGAGGCCGCGCGGGCTCTTCTCCAGGCTCCCGTGGGCCCGAGCCGGGTGCCCATGGAGCCCCGGCCCGGCGGGGCTGCGGGCCGGCACCGCGGCTCCCCGGGCAGCAGCCGGCCCTCTGCCCCCTGCCCTCGGGAGCCCTTGGCCAGCGGCTGCTGGCCGCGCCTCAGGGCTGTGCGGCCAGGGGAGGCCGGGGCTGGGCGCAGGCAGCGCCCGGCCCAGGGGCTGAGCCCGCGCCAACCCTTCCCTCCTGCCGCTCTCTGCAGCTGGCAGAGGACAGGAGCCGAGCGGCTCAGCACATGCAGTGGGCCCTGCGGTTCCTGGACAGCCCACAGGAGCCCCTGCGAGAGGCGGCCGTCAGGATCATGGGTGAGCCCCGAGCCCGGGCTCCCTCCCCGGCCCGCCGCAGCTCGGCCCCAGCCCCGCCTGCTGCCCCGGCAGCGCCGCTGGCAGGGAGCTGTGCCGCTGGGGCCGTGACAGGCTCTGTGTTCACAGGCATGGCCGGGCGGTGCCTCAGGGGGAAGAGGGAAGAGCTCCGGGCCCACAGTCAGGGTGAGTGAGGACACCGGGCTGTCAGTGGGGGCTGCCCGGGAGAGCTGCAGTGCCCCGCAGGGAGCTGCAGTCCCTGTCCCGGCTGCGGCGGCCTTCGCTCCCTGTGTGGATGAAGGGTGGCCTGGGCAGAGCACAGCGATTTCAGGGACACTGGTCGGGGGCATTCGTGGCCAGCGTCTTGCCGCTGATCCCGTTGGCCCCTCCTCTCTTCTGGCCGATGCAAGAGCTGAGTGGGACACCCTTGTGTAGTGGTTTTGGTTCGCCAATTGATGATTTCCTGGCCAATGTTCCAATTAGTGTGGTAAGTTCCGTGCTGGTTAATCACCAGTTCACCCACCCAATGTATTTCATAATTTTCTGTGTGAGATAGGATTGGGAGAAAGGCAAAGCAGGCTCCAAACTTTAAAAGGGTATGAAGAAAAATTTATTAACAGTAACTAAATGAAGGAGTAATAATAATCAGAACAAAACCTTCAGAACACTTCTCCTCCCCCTACAACCTCTTCTTTCCCACTGACAATGTAAAGAGAGAAAACCAAAATTTTGAGTCACTTTACTACCTCTAGAATAGTCTTTCTTCTGTTCACTTAAGGAGAGTAGTCCCTCTTGTTAATGTTATGGAGACTTTTCCACAAGAAAACAGTTCTCTGGTGGCTCTCAATTTCCATGAATAGCAGCCACACTGCAGGGATATCTGCAATTCTAAAATTGCTCCCATTTTCCACAAGCTTTTCCCACAGCTGTGTTTCTGTGCCATGTCAACTTATGGGATACTGTTCTAAAGATGAGCTGTTCAAAGGCAAAGGTTCTCTTTATCTATCTCTAAAATCATCTTCCATCTCTAGCAAGAGAGATCTTCTTCTGTTCCTGGGGGCACAGGATCTTCATCACTCTTCTCTCCGTCTCTGTTCAAACTTGTCATAGAATCACAGCTATGTTAACATCTGCTGACTGTAGCAAGGAGGTTTTGCTCAATACCTTCCATTTGAACACTTTCATCTCCCCATACCTTCATGCGTTATAGGGAAAAAAGTGTAGTTCCCCATTTATTTACAAGAGTATTTCCGCCTAAAACTAAAGACATCTCCTCATCCCTCCCATCTGGGACTTGACTTCTTCACTGACCTCAGCCAGGCCTAGGCTGGGTCAGCCGTGTTACCTCTTTGTCGGCCAGAAGGGAAAAGAGAAAGTTCCCGAGTTTCTTTGTTTGTAACGTGTTTTTCACAGAGGCTTTCATGTACAGCTTTTCAGATTATCAATTCCCAAAGCCAAGCCTTGATTGGTTTCCTATCAGACACGGAGGAACCTGCCAGCAGCCTCTCCCAAATCATCATGTCCGTGATGCACAAACCAGCACACCTTGGCAGGAGCGTCTCCTAGGATTCCTGCAGGTGTGGGTGCTGACTGTGGCTCTCTTCCTCTCTGTTCCAGCCATTTAAGTCCCAAGGAAAGACACTAGTCCATCCCACTGTAACCTGGATATTCACACCCAAATTGCCAGAAGAGCTGAAGAATTAGGTGCATCGTCAGGATACAGTGAAGCAGTGTCCCAAGAACAGCACCAGGAGACACTGAAGAGGACACCATCTCCCACTGCCACTGGAGCTCCAGGCACAGCTGATGACTGGCACAGCTGAGCCTGTGAGAAGCTCCCATAGCTCCTGCCTTCAGCCTGCCTGTAGATAGCTCCCTCCCTCCAGCCCTCAGACCCTGCCCGTCCCCTTTCTTCCCCCACCACTCCTCCCTTTGCTTTCCCTTCCATTAATAAACAGTTTGGCTTCTTCACTTTGCCTGCATCCCTGTGGAGCTGAAGCAAATCCGGGGCCCTGGGACACACAGGCCCCTGCTGCCGTTCTCTCCCACGCCGTGTTTTGTGCACAGACCCAGAGGAACGAGGGCAGGTCAGGCTGGAAAGGTCCCTGTGCTGAAGGTGCAGTTCCACAGCACTGTGCAGTTCCAGATCTTGCTGAGCACACTGAAGGCCAGCAGTGGGACAAGGAGCCTGTGTGTGTCAGCACCAAAGTCCTGTCTAAGGCCCTGCCATATTTGGTCCCCTGTTGTGCACCTCAACAAGATAATGAATAAAACCAGGTTCAAAACCACTCCCAGAAAGGCAAGATCCCCATTTTAGCAGCTTTTTCCACCTCCATGTTGCAGGAATTCATGGGTCTGCTGGATAGGGAATGTTCATCCCAAATTTTCTGCCCATTTGTCTAGGGACACTCTAATGATAATTTGCTGCTGTGGTGATTCAGTCTTCTGAGGTTTTTGGGGATATTTTTAGAGGATTTCAGGGGCCTTGGATGGGGGGAGAGAGCAGGACACCCTCCAGATCCGGAAAAATCCCATATAGCACTGGAAATGAGGAAAACTTGGTGGAAACATACACAAAGGAACTGGGAAAAAAAAAGAATTTTTAAGAAGGAAAAATGGGGAAAAGGAAGCATAAAATTCCAAATGAATCCACTTGTAAAGAATAACCTGGAGGCGCAATAGGAGAAATTCCAACACAACAGGGTACCAGGGCCTGGGAGAGCCCAGTTTTTTTTTTTTTATTTAGGAAGATTTTTTTCAAAGAGAATCCTACTTTTCCTTTCTGAATGGACTGAAAGTTGCCTCATGTTCATGTTGTGCTGGTTTTGCCCATCTTCAATCCTGAATTAAAAATTAAAGAAAGAAAAACAGGAAAAGGATTTTTAAAAAGAAGAAATATTATTAACATAACAATAATATTAATAATGATAAGATGAACAGAACTAGTAATAAAAAATGTCATAAATAAATTGTCAAGATCCTGAATATTTCCTCTTTGTAGATGTTTTGGGGAGTAAAAAAGTTTAGTGTTTTCTTTTGCTATTTAAAAGATGTTATTTTGCTATGTGTTATCCTGGAGATAAAAACTGCTTTGGTTTCTGGGATTGTTTGGGTTTCTTCCCTTCAGTTGCTGGGAATTTTTCTGGTTGAAAATTTAAAGGTGTTGGAAATTTTTTATAAACAGGGAGAAAAGGAAAAAGGGAGGAAATTGGGAAAAAAGTAAAAAACAAAGGGAAAATATCTTAAAAATATAAAAAGCAAGCAAAAAAAGAACAGTTACACTTTGTTTCAATTGTGTGCCTGAGTGCCTTGATTTTTCCATGTTTTTTGGTGTAGTCCTGAGTTGTAGAGTTCTCCAGACAGGATGCTGAGCTTGGTGGAGATTATGGAGTGGCGGGAGCCATTCCCAATTTTCCTTGCCACCAGCAGTATCCAGTGCCATCACACATGTGTTCATTTTGGAGAACAAAAGGTGCCATTTTTGTAAATTCCCAAACCCCAGAACAACATGAATCCATGGAAATTTTTGAGGGGAACTGGAAGATTCAAAATTCCTGATGCCCGGATTGTTGTTATTCCATGAATTGCCAGTGTTGATGGGAAGTTGTGAGGGGAAGCAAATGACTCTAAACTCCCAACCCCCAGAATGCTGTTATTCCATGGCATCCCAGTGTTGCCCACCAAATGCAAGCCTGGACCATCAAATCCAAATTTTGACCATCAAATCTAACTTTTGACCAATAAATCCAACTGTTCACCACCAAATCCAGCCTTGGACCTTCAAGTCCAAACTCTATCAAATTCAGCCTTTGACCACCAGGGGGGATGGGATGGGATGGGATGGGATGGGATGGGATGGGATGGGATGGGATGGGATGGGATGGGATGGGATGGGATGGGATGGGATGGGATGGGATGGGATGGGATGGGATGGGATGGGATGGGATGGGATGGGATGGGATGGGATGGGATGGGATGGGATGGGATGGGGCCAAGCTGGCTGCAGGCACCATCCCTGTGGCCCAGCTCTGCCACTCACCCTCCTGCAGTGGCTCAAATGGCACCACCTCTTTGGTCTCCTCTACTGGGGCAGCTCCAGGCCCTTCTTCCTCCTCCTCCATCCAGGCAAGCTTGGGCATACTTGGAGGTCTCTGCTTCATGTGTTTTCCATCTCTCTCCCATTCTGTCCATGGAAACATCCCCAGGGATGGGATGGGATGGGATGGGATGGGATGGGATGGGATGGGATGGGATGGGATGGGATGGGATGGGATGGGATGGGATGGGATGCTGCTGCAGGCACCAGCCCTGTGGCCAAGCTCTGCCACTCACCCTCTGGCAGCAGCTGGATCGGCACAACGTCCTCGGTCTCCACTTCTGGGTCAGGTTCAGGCTCTTCTTCCTCCTCCCCCACCCAGGCCAGCCTGGGAACTCTGGGGGGTTTCTGGTCAAAGATCTTGCCATCCCTGTTCGGTTCTGTCCATGGGAATGTCCGGATGGGATGGGATGGGATGGGATGGGATGGGATGGGATGGGATGGGATGGGATGGGATGGGATGGGATGGGATGGGATGGGATGGGATGGGATGGGATGGGATGGGATGGGATGGGGGATGGGATGGGGCAGAGCTGGCTGCAGGCACCAGCACTGTGGCCCAGCTCTGCCACTCACCCTCCTGCAGCAGCTGGATAGGCACAACCTCCTTGGTCTGCAGTTCTAGGTCAGTTTCAGGGTATTCTTCCTCTTTCTCCACCCAGGCAAACTTAGGCAGTCTTGGGGGTCTGTGCTCCATGTCAGGGATTGAAATATCAGCTAATTGCAAGAGAAATGCCTCTGAAAGGCCACGGGTCACCAAGTCCTGTGGACTGGCCCCGAGGTCACTTGTAGGAGTAAGGCCTCAGAAGAGCTCTGGGTGGGACACGAATGAGCGTGCTGTGCGGGGGCTCCTCACAGCACCGCTCTGTCCGGTCCTGTCCCGTCGTGTGCTCCGAGCACTGTGGGCTGCTCTTGTCACCACCAGCTCCTTTGTCACCACGTGTCACAAAGGACACCCTGTCCCATTCCATGCCACAGTGACCATGCTGCACCGTGTCACCAAGGGCCCTTGCACACACTGCCGACTGCCTTGAGGCCATCCCCAGCCCACCCAAAGTGGCCCAAGCTGGAAGGAATGCCTGGCCCCAGCTGTCTAAGGCAGCCCGACAGGATCTTTAGGAAGGGCTCAGAGCATCAGCAAATGCTGCCCTGCTCTGTGGGCTCAGGGCAGCAGAAGGAGCCCCCAGGGCTGCCGACGCAGCCGCGCTGGGAAGGGCATGGGGCCTTCCAGGGAAGCTGGCATGGCCTCCTTGAGACACGTCCCGGCTGGTGGCCATCCTAAACCTGCGGGTGTGACACGCACAAGGAACAGGTGGGCCTGGGCATGAATGCTGCTCTGAGGCCTGGGGCCCGGGCAGCGCTGACATCAGCAGCTGTGGCAGAGTCCCCACCCGAGCAGACCTGGCACCCCCTGAGCCCTGGCAGCGCTGGTGCCTGTCTCCTGCCCCACAGACCTGTGCCCCCGGGGGGCTTCTGTGCCACAGGGAGCCAAAGCCCACGTGCCTTGGGGGCTGTGCTCCTTCCTGCAGGGGCTGATGGCCGCAGCACCTGGAGCAACTGCTGGCAGCACTTGCTGTCAGAAGGCAGAAGCTGTTAGTCAGTCCTGAAAGGATTTTTTCATGGAAGGGATTGACAGTAGCACCACAACAACATCAGCTGCTGAGTTTCCCTGGATGATTCAGTTGTTCAGAGGCACTGTCATGTTTAATGTGATCCTCTGTCAGTTCTTCTGGGAAAAACACGAGCCCAGTCTGTGATGTTCAACGCTCCAGTTGCTGCCCGCCTGTCTGTGTCGTAGCTGATGCAAGGCAAATATTTCCTCCAGACCCAAAGAGCCTGAAAAGACACAGGGCTACATCTCTTTTTGTTTTTTGGGGTTTTTTTAAATCTTTTCCAGAGCTGCTGATCATTCTCAAGGTTTTCTCCTTATCCTTAGGGCACCTTCTCCAGAAGTTCTGCTGTTCCATCATTTTGCGTTGAGTGAAAGCTACCTGCAGTGACCAGTCGATCAAAGCCCTGGGAAAACCTGAACTCCTTGGTGAAGGCAGGCAAAACATTTCTCTCCCAGATCTGAAGCCATTAAGTGCCAAGGACTGTCCCCAGTGTCATACCCTGTCCCATGGAAGTGTGCTGATGCCATTTAAGAGGGGTTGCCAATGAAAACTACTCTGAACAGTTTTGTAATTTCTGCATTAGCATTCAAACCCTTGACCAGAAGAATCCCATGTCAACATTATGGCTGCAAGCCATGCCATTTCTGGGATTCTTAAATATCAAAGCTGTCATTTTTACACTGGATTTCGGAGTCTCTGAACAGTCACACAAGTTAAATAATACAGAAAAATTCCCTGGCGTCCAGCTGTAAATTTTACATTGGCATATACTCCTGATGCCTATTTTAGGCAAGATCAGCAAACCCAAGAATGAGCCAAAGAGGCAATTCCTGTGTTCTAATGTGTTGCACAGCACAAACTGGGAATTCATGAATAGATTCATGTCACCGTTGAATAAGGATCGGATAAACAAGTGAAACACTCCATGCATTGTAGGATGGCATAAATTCTTCCATTATTACAATCTCTGTCACCATGGATGCCTGGTCCTATGACATTCCATGGGGAAAAAATGTTATCCAGTGTTCCATCAGTCACCATGGACACCTGGTTCCATCAGATTCCATTGGTTACAATGTTCTCCAGTGTTCCATCTATCACCATACACACCAGGTTCTATGAGATTCCATTAGGTAACAATTTTCTCCAGGGTTCCATCAGGCTCTGTCACCATGGACACCTGGTTCCATGAGGTTCCATGTGGTAATAATGTTCTCCAGTGTTCCGTCAGGCCCACCATGAACATCTGGTTCCATGAAATCCACTGAGAAATTTTTTTGTCCAGGGTTACCTCATGCCCATCATGGATATCTACTTCCATGAGATTTTAATGGGGTAACAGTGTTCTCCAGTGTTCCATCAGCCACCCTGGACACCTGGATCCATGGGATTCCATTAGGTTACAATTTTCTCCAGGGTTCCATCTGGATCTGTCACCATGGAAACCTGGTTTCAAGAGATTTGATAAGGCAAAAATATTCTCCAGTGTTCCATCAGTCACCATGGACACCTGGATCCATGAGATTCCATTAGGTAACATTTTTGTCCAGGGTTCCATCAGGCTCTGTCACCATGGACACCTGGTTCCATGAGATTCCATTGGGTACAACAATGTTTCAATGTTCCAGTGTTCCATCAGGCCCACCATGGACACCTGGTTCCATGAGAATCCATTTGGAAACAATGTTCTCCAGTGTTTTGTCAGTCACCATGGACACCAGGTTCCATGAGATTCCATGTGTTAACAAGGTTCTCCAGTGTTCCATCTCTGTCACCATGGACACCTGGTTCCATGAGATTCCATTTGGGTAACAATGTTCTCAGTGTTTCTCCAGTGTTCCATGGCTCTTTCACCCAGGACACCTAATTCCATGAGATTCCATTGGGTAAAAATGTTGTCCTGTGTTCCATGGCTCTGTCATCATGGACACCTGGTTCCATGAGATTCCATTGGGTAACAATGTTCTCCTGTGTTCCATGTTGCTCTGTCACAATGTACATGAGGTTGTATGAGATTCCATTGGGTTACAATGTTCTCTAACATTCCCTCAGGCCCACAATGGACACCTCGTCCCATGAGTTCCATTGGGAAACAATGTTCTCCAGTGTTCCATCAGTCACCATGGACACCTGAGTCCATGAGATTCCATTAAGTAACAATTTTGTCCAGGGTTTCATCAGGCTCTGTCACCATGGACAGCTGGTCCTATGACATTCCATTGGGAAACAATGTTGTCCAGTATTGCTGCAGGCTCGGTCACCATGGATGCCTGGTCCTATGACATTCCATGGGGAAAAAATGTTATCCAGTGTTCCATCAGTCACCATGGACACCTGGTTCCATGAGATTCCATTGGTTACAATGTTCTCCAGTGTTCCATCTATCACCATACACACCAGGTTCTATGAGATTCCATTAGGTAACAATTTTCTCCAGGGTTCCATCAGGCTCTGTCACCATGGACACCTGGTTCCATGAGGTTCCATGGGGTAATAATGTTCTCCAGTGTTCCGTCAGGCCCACCATGGACATCTGGTTCCATGATACTCCATTTGGTAACAATTTTCTCCAGGGTTCCATCAGGCTCTGTCACCATGGACACCTAATTCCATGAGATTCCATTGGGTAAAAAAGTTGTCCTGTACTCCATGGCTCTGTGATCATGGGCACCTGGATCCATGAGTGTCCATTGGGTAACAATGTTCTGTGTTCCATCGTGCTCTGTCACCATGGACATGAGGTTCTATGAGATTCCATTGGGTAACAATGTTCTCCAATATTCCTCAGGCCCACCATGGACACCTGGTTCCATGAGATTCCATTGGGTAACAATGTTCTCCAGTGTTCCATCAGGTCCAGCTCTGTCACCATGGACACCTGGTTCCATGAGATTCCATTGGGTAACAATTTTCTCCAGGGTTCCATCAGGCTCTGTCACCATGGACACCTGGTTCCATGAGATTCCATGGGGTAACAATGTTCTCCAGTGTTCCATCTGTCACCATGGACACCTGGTTCCATGAGATTCCATTGGGTAACAATGTTCTCCAGTGTTCCATCAGGCTCTGTCACCATGGACACCTGGTTCCATGAGATTCCATTTGGTAACAATTTTCTCCAGTGTTCCATCAGGTCTGTCACCATGGATATCTGGTTCCATGAGATTCCATTGGGTAACAATGTTCTCCAGTGTTCCATCAGGTCACCATGGACACCTGGTTCCATGAGATTCCATTCCAGGTTCCAACAATGATTTTCTCCAGTGTTCCATCAGGCTCTGTCACCATGGACACCTGTCACCATTCCCATGAGATTCCATTGGGTAAAATGTTCTCCAGTGTTCCATGTTCCATGGACATCTGGTTCCATGAGATTCCATGGGGTAACAATGTTCTGGACACCTGGTTCCTGGTTCCATGAGATTCCATTGGGTAACAATGTTGTTCTCCAGTGTTCCATCTGTCACCATGGACACCTGGTTCCATGAGATTCCATTGGGTAACAATTTTGTCCAGTGTTCCATCAGGCTCTGTCACCATGGACACCTGGTTCCATGAGATTCCATTGGGAAACAATGTTGTCCAGTGTTCCATCAGGCTCTGTCACCATGGACACCTGGTTCCATGAGATTCCATTGGGTAACAATGTTCTCCAGTGTTCCATCAGGTCACCATGGACACCTGGTTCCATGAGATTCCATTGGGTAACAATGTTCTCCAGTGTTCCATCAGGTCACCATGGACACCTGGTTCCATGAGATTCCATGGGTAACAATTTCTCCAGTGTTCCATCAGGCTCTGTCACCATGGACACCTGGTTCCATGAGATTCCATGGGGTAACAATGTTCTCCAGTGTTCCATCAGGCCCACCATGGACATCTGGTTCCATGATACTCCATTTGGTAACAATGTTCTCCAGTGTTCCATGGCTCTGTCACCAAGGACACCTAATTCCATGAGATTCCATTGGGTAAAAATTTTGTCCTGTGTTCCATGGCTCTGTGATCATGGACACCTGGATCCATAAGTGTCCATTGGGTAACAATGTTCTCCTGTGTTCCATCGTGCTCTGTCACCATGGACATGAGGTTCCATGAGATTCCATTGGGTTACAATGTTCTCTAATATTCCATCAGGCCCACCATGGACACCTGGTCCCATGAGATTCCATTGGGAAACAATGTTCTCCAGTGTTCCATCAGGTCCAGCTGTCACCATGGACACCTGGTTCCATGAGATTCCATTAGGTAACAATTTTCTCCAGGGTTCATCATCTGTCACCATGGACACCTGGTTCCATGAGATTCCATGGGGTAACAATGTTCTCCAGTGTTCCATGGCTCTCACCATGGACACCTGGTTCCATGAGATTCCATTAGGTAACAATGTTCTCCAGTGTTCCATCAGGGCTCTGTCACCATGGACACCTGGTTCCATGAAATTCCATTGGGTAAAAATGTTCTCCAGTGTTCCATCAGGCCCTGACATGGACATCTGCTTCCATGAGATTCCATTGGGTAACAATGTTCTCCAGTGTTCCATCTGTCACCATGGACACCTGGTTCCATGAGATTCCATTGGGTAACAATTGTTCTCCAGGGTTCCATCAGGCTCTGTCACCATGGACATTCCCTGGTTCCATGAGATTCCATTGGGTAACAATGTTCTCCAGTGTTCCATCAGCTCTGTTCACCATGGACACCTGGGTCCATGAGATTCCATTGGTAACAATTTTGTCCAGGGTTCCATCAGGCTCTGTCACCATGGACACCTGGTTCCATGAGATTCCATTGGGAAACAATGTTCTCCAGTGTTCCATCAGGCTCTGTCACCATGGACACCTGGTTCCATGAGATTCCATTGGGTAACAATGTTCTCCAGTGTTCCATCTGTCACCATGGACACCTGGTTCCATGAGATTCCATGGGGTAACAATGTTCTCCAGTGTTCCATCAGGCTCTGTCACCATGGACACCTGGTTCCATGACATTCCATTGGGTAACAATGTTCTCCAGTGTTCCATCAGGCTCTGTCACCATGGACACCTGGTTCCATGACATTCCATGGGAAACAATGTTCTCCAGTATTCCATCAGGCTCTGTCACCATGGACACCTGGATTCCATTGACATTCCATTGGAAACAATGATTTCTCCAGTGTTCCATCATGGGCTGTCACCATGGACACCTGGTTCCATGAGATTCCATTGCATAACAATGTTCTCCAGTGTTCCATCTGTCACCATGGACACCTGGTTCCATGAGATTCCATTGGGTAACAATGTTCTCCAGTGTTCCATCAGGCTCTGTCACCATGGACATCTGGTTCCATGACATTCCATTGGGTAACAATGTTCTCCAGTGTTCCAGGCTCTGTCACCATGGACACCTGGTTCCATGAGATTCCATTGGGTAAAAATGTTCTTCTCCAGTGTTCCATCTGTGTTCCATGGACACCATGGTTCTGGTTCCATGAGATTCCATTGGGTAACAATGTTCTCCAGTGTTCCATCAGGCTCACCATGGACACCTGGTTCCATGACATTCCATTGGGTAAAAATGTTCTCCAGTGTTCCATCAGGCTCTGTCACCATGGAAATAGTTCCCTGGTTCCATGAGATTCCATTGGGTAAAAATTCCATTTCTCCAGTGTTCCATCAGGCTCGGTCACCATGGATGCCTGGTCCTATGACATTCCATGGGGAAAAAATGTTATCCAGTGTTCCATGATTCACCATGGACACCTGGTTCCATGCAATTCCATTAGTAAAAAATTTTCTCCAGAGTTCCATCAGGCTCTGTAACATGGACACCTGGTTCCATGAGATTCCATTGAGTAACAATGTTCTCCATTGTTCCATGACTCTGTGACCATAGGCACCTAGATCCATAAGATTCCATTGGGTAACAATGTTCTGCTGTGTTCCATCAGGCCAACCTGGGACATCTGGTTCCATGAAATTCCATGGGTTACTATGTTCTCCAGTGTTCCATCTGACTCTGTCACCATGGACACATGGTTCCATGAGATTCCATTGGGTAAAAATGTTCTCCTGTGTTTAATCAGGCTCCATCATGGACACATATTTCCATGCAATTCCATTGGTTAACAATGATCTCCAGTTTTCCATGTGTCACCATGGACACCTGATTCCATGAGATTCAATAGGGTAACAGTGTTGTAGAGTGTTCCATCAGGCCCAGCATGGACACCTGGTTCCATGAGATTCCATTGGGTAACAATGTTCTCCAGTGTTCCATCAGGCTCTGTCACCATGGACATCTGGGTTCCATGAGACTCCATTTGGTAACAATGTTCTCCAGTGTTCAGTGTTCCATGGCTCTGTCACCATGGACACCTGGTTCCATGAGATTCCATTGGGTAACAATATTCTCCAGTGTTCCATGGCTCTGTGACCATGGACACCTGGTTCCATGAGATTCCATTGGGTAACAATGTTCTCCAGTGTTCCATCAGGCCTGTCACCATGGACATCTGGTTCCATGAGATTCCATGGGGTAACAATGTTCTCCAGTGTTTCCATCTGTCACCATGGACACCTGGTTCCATGAGATTCCATTGGGTAACAATGTTCTCCAGTGTTCCATCAGGCTCTGTCACCATGGACACCTGGTTCCATGAGATTCCATTTGGTAACAATTTTCTCCAGTGTTCCATGGCTCTGTCACCATGGACACCTGGTTCCATGAGATTCCATTGGGTAACAATGTTCTCCAGTGTTCCATGGCTCTGTCACCATGGACACCTGGTTCCATGAGATTCCATTGGGTAACAATGTTGTGTGTCCATCTGTCACCATGGACACCTGGTTCCATGAGATTCCATTGGGTAACAATGTTTCCAGTGTTCCATCAGGCTCTGTCACCATGGACACCTGGTTCCATGAGATTCCATTGGGTAACAATGTTCTCCAGTGTTCCATCAGGCAGTGTCACCATGGACACCTGGTTCCATGAGATTCCATTGGGTAACAATGTTCTCCAGTGTTCCATCAGGCTCTGTCACCATGGACACCTGGTTCCATGAGATTCCATGGGGTAACAATTTTCTCCAGTGTTCCATCAGGCTCTGTCACCATGGACACCTGGTTCCATGAGATTCCATTGGGTAACAATGTTCTCCAGTGTTCCATCAGGCTCTGTCACCATGGACACCTGGTTCCATGAGATTCCATTGGGTAACAATGTTCTCCAGTGTTCCATCAGGCTCTGTCACCATGGACACCTGGTTCCATGAGATTCCATTGGGTAACAATGTTCTCCAGTGTTCCATGGCTCTGTCACCATGGACACCTGGTTCCATGAGATTCCATTGGGTAACAATGTTCTCCAGTGTTCCATCAGGCTCTGTCACCATGGACACCTGGTTCCATGAGATTCCATTGGGTAACAATGTTTCAGTGTTCCAGTGTTCCATCAGTCTCTGTCACCATGGACACCTGGTTCCATGAGATTCCATTGGGAAACAATGTTCTCCAGTGTTCCATCAGGTCTGTCACCATGGACACCTGGTTCCATGAGATTCCATTGGGTAACAATGTTCTCCAGTGTTCCATCAGGCTCTGTCACCATGGACACCTGGTTCCATGAGATTCCATTGGGAAACAATGTTCTCCAGTGTTCCATCAGGCTCTGTCACCATGGACACCTGGTTCCATGAGGATTCCATGGGGTAATAATGTTCTCCAGTGTTCCATCAGGCCCACCATGGACATCTGGTTCCATGAGATTCCATTTGGTAACAATGTTCTCCAGTGTTCCATGGCTCTGGTCACCAAGGACACCTAATTCCATGAGATTCCATTGGACAAAAAAGTTGTCCTGTAAACAATGTTCCATGGTTCCATCTGTCTGTCATGGACACCTGGTTCCATGAGATTCCATTGGGTAACAATGTTCTCCAGTGTTCCATTGTGCTCTGTCACCATGGACACCTGGTTCCATGAGATTCCATTGGGAAACAATGTTCTCCAGTGTTTCATCAGGCTCTGTCACCATGGACACCTGGTTCCATGAGATTCCATTGGGAAACAATGTTGTCCAGTGTTCCATCCAGTCACCATGGACACCTGGGTTCCATGAGATTCCATTGGGAAACAATGTTCTCCAGTGTTCCATCTGTCACCATGGACACCTGGTTCCATGAGATTCCATTGGGTAACAATGTTCTCCAGTGTTCATCAGGTCACACCATGGACACCTGGTTCCATGAGATTCCATTGGAAACAATGTTCTGTGTTCCACCATGGCTCCATGTCACCATGGGGAACAATGTTCTCCATTGTTCCATGGATTGTTCCATTCCATGGGGTAACAATATTCTCCAGTGTTCCATCAGTCACCATGGACACCTGGTTCCATGAGATTCCATTGGGAAACAATGTTCTCCAGTGTTCCATCTGTCACCATGGACACCTGGTTCCATGAGATTCCATAGGGTAACAATTTTCTCCAGGGTTCCATCAGGCTCTGTCACCATGGACACCTGGTTCCATGAGATTCCATTGGGTAAAAATGGACATCTTCTCCAGTGTTCCATCAGGCTCTGTCAGTGTTCATGGACACCCTGGTTCCATGGATTCCATTGGGGTAACAATCAGTGTTCCAGTGATCTGTCACCATGGACACCTGGTTCCATGAGATTCCATTGGGTAACAATTTTCTCCAGTGTTCCATCAGGCTCTGTCATCATGGACACCTGGTTCCATCAAGATTCCATTGTTCCATAAACAATGTTCTCCAGTGTTCCATCAGGCTCTGTCACCATGGACATCTGGTCCCATGAGATTCCATTGGTAAAACCTTTCCAGTGTTCCATGGCTCTGTGGCCCATGGACACCTGGTTCCATGAGATTCCATTTGGGTAACAATGTTCTCCAGTGTTCCATCAGGTGATCATGGGCACCTGGTCACCATGGACACCTGGTTCCATGAGATTCCATTGGGTAACAATGTTCTCCAGTGTTCCATCTCTAATATCCCTCAGGCCACCATGGACATCTGGTTCCATGAAATTCCATGGGTTACAATGTTCTCCAGTGTTCCATCAGACTCTGTCACCATGGACACATGGTTCCATGAGATTCCATGGGGTAAAAATGTTCTCCCGTGTTCAATCAGGCCCACCATGGACACATGGTTCCATGCAATTCCATTGGTTAACAATGATCTCCAGTGTTCCATGTGTCACCATGGACACCTGATTCCATGAGATTCAATAGGGTAACAGTGTTGTAGAGTGTTCCATCAG